>CAJVPS010001883.1:0-13833 GCA_910591765.1 Ambispora leptoticha | reverse complement strand
TAGCTATTTTTTGAGCTAAAAATAAAAAATATTTGTTAGTAAAATTAAAAACTTTTATATGTAAGGAAAAATATGTAATTTACTAATTATAATTAGTAAAAAATTTAAGCGTTGCATTATTTTTGATTGCCACTGTATTTATATTTTTGAATTTAATATTTAACTTTTTATAATTACTAATTTGATTTTGTTAAAATTTAAAATATAAATTTATTATATATTTAATCATATACAGTATTTATATAATATAAACTTATAAAATTACAAATATATAAAATATTTAAAAATCATTTTTAATTTTTAAAATCATAAATCAAAATTATTTTATTTATTATTAAATTAAAAATATAATAAACTACTAAAATAATATTAAAAGTTATATTATATAAATAATTAAAAATATGATTTTTACTTTAATATATAATCAATTTTTTTTTACAAGTATATAATTATAATAGAAATTTATAGTAAATATAATAATCAAGAGAAATATGTTATAGAAAAATTTGACTAATATATGTTAATATTAGAAATTTCAATATAAGCATGAAATCTATAAATCAAATTTGGCTTTCTAAATAGATCTAATAACTTATAAGTACATGTAATATCAAAAAAATCGATTTTACTCATTTGTGATCGGTCTCGTGCATAATCAAGCCTCATTGTTGTTTTTTGGACCTTTTTTAAGTTTTAGTATGTACGTAGTCTGATATCACTAAATGCGATTTCCGGGAAATAGTAAAATCTTGCTTGTATACAGCCAGCCACAAAAAACTGTTTACATCACACCGCATAATTTTTTGTATACTATTGATATCACTATTATTCTGCTTTTCTCCGAGGAAGATAACGACAACAAAAACTACAACCAAGCGTGTTTTTAAATAAAAAAAATCATCTTGAATATTCTCTTTTCATTTCCACGTGTTATGTCAGGTACCTGTCAGTTTCAGTTCTATCTACTACTACTTTTTTATAGTTCCTGTCTGTTTTATAAACGGTTGTGTGCGCAGCACTATATAAAAAAAATATATATATATTTTCCCCTTAATTATTAATGGCAAAATAATCTAATTGTTTGAGAAGCGATTGATTTTAATTTTTTGTGTTTCAATTTGGTTCCAAGACCAAAACCTTCAGGAAAGGGAAAGGGAAGACGAACTTGACGATAATAATGAGCCAGATAATGACGACCTATCAGCCGCGTTGGCCGAAAATGCATCAGGTAATTTGGAGTGGTTCATCATTCTACTGATTTTGTTTTCGGGTCTTTTGGGTGGTGGTGGTTGTGGTCGTAGAGTAGGGGCAGCCCGTTTCAACACAATATCTTATCGATCTGGCGCAGATACAATAAACCTATATAAATATTGGACGATCTAATGTATACGTCAGAAAATGCAAACAAATTTCCACATACACGCACACACACACACACACATACGCACATACACAGTCTGTATCCATACCGGCCACATACCACAGCTCTTCTTTAAAGTGTTCGATCCTCCCTCTGTCTCCTCTTTGATTTTCGTTATCTTACCAAATACCTAACAAATTATTCAGAAGTACCTAATGACGACATGGAAGATGATGATCTTTTATTGGACGATTCTTATTCACCATTAGAAAAAATTTTCGTGTTTGCCAAAAGTGAATTAGTATTCCATAGGTATATATTTACACATTACATTATAATATATATTCAATTAATGTTTTCTTTTTTATTGTTTATAATTGAATTTTGTTTAAACAAAATTTGTGACTTTTCTTTATGAGAGTGTATATTGCGAAAGAGCTTTCAATGTTGATAAAAGATGTCGAGATAAGTGATGCCGTAGAGTTTCTATTACCTTTAATGAATTCCTTGGGAACTGACCCAGGTATGCGTGGTAGTGATTAAGATTCTTAATTCGAGGTGTATCATCAATTTATACTTCTGCTTGATGGTCTACGACTCTTGAACACGTGTATATATTATCAGTTCAACTAATTATAATAATTGATTTATAATAGATGACGCAGTAAGAGAAGCTTTCGCTCCTGAATTGGATAAAATTATATGGTTCTTTTATTCTGTATGTATCGTGTGAAAGATTATGCATGATACATATCATTGTGTGCATTATAATTCATGAACTAGTCTAAACGCGTGGATATTTGCGTGGGGGGTTGGCACATAGCATTGCCCTATAAGAGAACCTACACCGGAAACGACGACGACGAATGATATTAAAGATTCCATCCCACCAAGACCTCTTACTCCTCAAAGGCCGCCAACACCTCGAGAAAGACCTCAAACCCCACAGAGACCACAAACGCCAAAACCCGAATCTTCAGCACTCCCTTCAAGATCACAAACTCCCACCGCCACTGCTGTTGCTGCCACGCCTAGTCTTCCCTACTTATCTCCACAGTCGTTCACACCGCTTCTTCACGCTCTCCTTCTTGATCAGAATACCGGCATTGCGACTGCGGCACAGAATGTTGTGTTGTCGTTAGTAGGAAAAATTTTGGAGGATACAGAAGTCAACGCTAAGGATAAAGAATATCTAGAGAAGGAGACGCTGGAAGGGGTGGTGTTGGGTATTGGTCGTTTGGATCAAGAAAGAGCGAAACGTGAAGAAACAGGAGAATGGGATCATGATGATGATCAGAGTATTGGCGGGGTAGCTGGTAGTGAAGAGGAAGCAGAATTGGGAAGGATGACAATGATGTCGGTGTGTATCAGCTTTATTAGTTGACTTGCTGTTTATTTTTATTATAATGGATCGATTGAATTGATATATAATTTTAATGTACGTGCAGCTAATTTCTGCATTAGCGTCAATTGTTGGTCCTGAAAGATCAACTCGATTATTTATTCCCGAGCTGGACAAATTAGCTGAAGAGCCAGTGTTCTACGTAAGGAAGGTACAGCATTAAATATTTTAACTTATAAGCTACTTATTCTTTAAGCAAGTAGATATATTATACTCTAATTGATCTATCTATTCTCTTAGGAAGCAGCTATGGCTGTTGGTGGTTTAGTTAATGTAGTGCCACTTGATGTAATTACTACAAAATTGGTGAGAGCTTAAGGATTTGAACATTCATTTCGCGATTGATGAGAATTCGTTTGACATGAATGCCGTCATTGTTCTTTCCAGCTTCCCATATACGACCATTTCTCAACTGACCCAATTTGGCATGTACGACGCTCATGTTGCCTTGTGCTTCCCACAATATGTTCCCGACTACCACCAGAAATGAAATCCGATCGAGCAATTAAGGGCATCGATCTATTTGCCGGCGATGTAAGTCGTAGTGTTCGATCGGCTGCTGGTGAAATCATCGGTGAACTTATTGCGACATTTCAGCCAGGTGGTGAAGTGCCTGAGAAACTAGTGCAACATTTCCTTAGTTTGGGACCAGGAAGGGATACCTCGTTGGGTGGTACAAATATTAATAGTTCTTTGACTTCATATGGATTGAATCAACGTGATCCTGAACGTCCGTATATATGTTCTTATAATTTTCCAGGTGAGTTGATAAGGTTTCTATTGTATTTATAACATCGCGTATTTTAATTGCTATTTTATTCTTTTATTATATATTTATTAGCGGTTGTATTGACATTGGGACCTAGTCGCTGGGATGATTTAAAAGAAACTTATGCCTCTTTAACACGTGATATGCAGGTAACATTTATAACAAATTGGGAATTAAAAAGACGTATATTCAGCCAAAAAAAACAAAGATTCGAAAATAAAAATAATTATAAAAAAAATCTGAAATTAAACTCTTTAAAATTAATGTTTCTGCTATCTTATAAATAGATCAAAGTACGACGATCCCTAGCCTGTTCATTACATGAGATCGCAAAGGTAATAGGTCCAGATAAGACCGAACGTGACCTATTGAGCGTATTTGCATATTATCTTGCCGATATAGACGACGTGAAAGCAGGTTTATTGGAGCATTTGGCGGCATTTATCGAGTGCTTGCCCGAAAAAACTCGTAATGAGTATTTGCCATCGTTGAATGAAGTGTGGGAAGGGGTGAAGAATCATTGGCGGCTACGGGATGTTATTGCAAAGTAACTTGGCTTTTTTAATTTTTTTTATTGGATTGTCGTGTTCAATATCGTTAAATCTGTGATTGTTATAATATTTAGACAACTACCAGATTTATGTCGATTGTTTGACAGTAAAAGTGTAATGGATCATATACTGCCGTTGACAATTAGGGCTGTTAAGGATGTGATTGCTAGTGTTCGAGAAACTGCTGTCAGCTGTGTAAGTTCTTTCACAATATTCCTTTTTTTTAAAAAAACAAAAGATTATTGATATTAACAATTTTTTGTTAATCTTATTGATATTGTGGATATAAAGTTCCCAACATTATTTGACGTAGTAAGACATGACACTGCACCCTACAACGAGCTAATCAATCAAGTAAAGCAATTCTCAACAGATGCTGGATTCCGAGGACGAGTTGTGTAAGCAGCTTATACAGCAAGTTTCTTATAATCACTAATATATATAATATGCTTATTACCCAAAGAAAAATAAATTTCTCACTTTACTATTTTTAAAAACACTATTAATATTATAATAGATATATCCAGATGGTTAATGCATTAATTTCGAAAAATACAATATCGAAAACCGAGTTCGAGACTCATTTTTTGCCAGCACTTGTAAGTCTTGCATCTGATCGTGTATCAAATGTGAGGATTGCCCTTGCTCGATTAGTCGGCGAGATTTGTCGGTTAGGTAAACAATCATCATTTATCATTTCAAAAAAAATTAGGTTTGACAAATCAACGTAATTTGATGAGTTTAAAATCATTAATCATTAAATAAATTTAATTATTAAAAAAGAGCAAGGGTACGTAAATCCATCTACTCGACCCATAGAAGTGAATGAACTAATAAAACTACTAGCACGAGATTCAGATGTGGATGTACGGGCATTCGTATATTCGCTATTACCACCTGAAGAGCAATCATCCCTGCTTTTATCATCATCAACAGCAGCTTCCTCAAGTAAAAATTCAACGGAGAAAACTGAAAACGGCCTACTATCTTACAATATTAAAGAGAAAGGCGATACCTCAATAACTTCAAACATAAATTTGATGAGTGATGATATGGCGATTGATGAACCCAACGATCGGGAAAATGGACTTGGTGATGATGATGATTCTTCAAATGTAATGATGGGTGATATTCCGATTGGATTTGCCGGGATTGCTGATGATTCCATGGAAATTGATGATGATGAAGCTGAAGATAAAATGACTATGGATGAATCGCCTATGCCATCTTCGCCTTTATCATCGTCATCGAATCCGCCTTCAAAAGTAAATAATAACAATAACAATAATAGTAGTAATATCGAGACTAATGATTCTTCAGGTGTCGTCGATATGATACCGATTTATCTTCACAAACAATCGTATGATGTCGATTCGATACCGATTATGATTAGTGACTCATTAAAAGCTATGCAGGATAAACAAGAGACACAGGAACAAGAAGCTATTAACGAACCCAATGTTGGTATGTTACAGGAAGCAAAAAATATTCCTCTTAAAGATGATGATGACGGTGGTGGTGAACAAAATTCTATGAAATTTGACACGGAAAACATTAATCATGGACAATTATCTTCTGACGTAGTTAGTACTAATACTTCGTCGCCAAGTAAAATAGAAATAAATAGTGATTTAATGGCAACGACGACAACGAGTACAACGAGTTTGCGTTCAGATTCTTTTTTAGCAAACACTTCTTTGCGAGAGGAAGAAAGTACTGTTAAAAAAACAGAAGTTGACCCAGCATTGTCAACGTTATCAACATCAACAATAACAACAACAGCAGCAGCAGCATCAGCATCATCTACATCGAATTCGATAGAAACAAAAAGCAGCGCGGAAAAAATTGTGAATGGTGAATTTACTTCATTAAATAATAAGGAGGATGATAATCATAAGAGTGACGATAAAAATGGTGATAATAAGAATGATGACGAGACTAACAATGTTGGTAATGTTAACGATAACAGCAATATTAATGAAGAGAGTAAAGTGGCGCACGAAGAGAAGACATTAACTAGAATAGCACCTGTAGTTACAAGTTCTCCCTCGAATCACGTAGGTGTTGTCATAGTATCAGAAACCGAAAACACTTAATAGCAATAAAAAAGGGTGGTTAGGAGTTTCGGCTAAAGCATCTTGAACTATTGTAACAATTATTAGAAATGGTTGCTTTGCTCCGAAGATAATTTACGCAGCAGAAAAGTGAAAAGAGGGAAAGCTCAGGAATCGGTGGTGACGCTTTTTGCATACGTGGTTCAAACAATTAACATCATTAATTAAATGCTGATCGATAATCAGTGTTTGACAACAATACATTTATGATTAATTAATTAAATGACACCTATTATAATAATAGCGGCTGGTTGTCTCTTTTTTATAATCTAATAGTAATCGCAACAGTGCTGGCGTCTATCTTTAATCTCAACAACATTATCGCATTTTATGCTTTTCGCTTTGAAACATTTGCATTATTCCCTCGCATAATGGATTGCATTATTAAACACATTGCTATTGTTATTATTATTATTATTATTATTATTATTATTTTGTATATTTTCATTAAATTCTCATTCATTGATTCATTATATCCCCCTCTTTAAACACCCATTCACTGTATGATAAGTTTTTCATTTTTCATATTTATATATAGGTGGTGTTTATTTTCATATACATATATATATATATATATATAGATTTATTATCAATAACGAAAAATAATAATAATAATAATAATTTTGATTTTATGTTATACCTTTTGTTTGCTTGATCATAAAAAAGATATCTAATTTGAGCAGAGCTCAAAGTTATGCACTGAAACGTGGTTATACATGTGTATGCTCATTCAATATCGATATTATCATCATGAATGTTGGTAAAGTGGTTCTTAATGTGAGAACAGGAACAGATTTCTGCAAACCTAATGTATGTTAATAGAACAACCAATAAAAAAACGAATCATCCGTCATTTTTATCTTGAACAGGATTTTTCTGACAAGTCATAATCATCATCATCATCATTAAACTATGCAATTAAATGGTAAAATATTTGTAATTACTGGAGGCGCAAATGGGTTTGGCGCTGCGTTATCAAGGCGAGCTGTACGTGAAGGGTAAGTAAGAACAAGATAAATTCAGAGTCTAATGAATAAATGATTAATAATTTAATCTTCATATACACATATAATTTAAAATAATGAATAGAGCTAAGGTTGTATTAGGTGATATCGATCAAAAAGGTGGCGAGGCTATTGAAGCAGAGTTGAATAAAGAGTATTTGTTTCTTTTTCTATTTTAATTGATTCACCCTGTTCATGATTCAATGCTAATTTTATATATTGATTTATGATTTTTTTAATCATTTAATTATATTATTGTGTGCTGCATCTTCATAGTAACGCGAAGAATGCTAAGTTCGTGATATGCGATGTTCAAAAACGTGCGGATTTGGCCAAATTGTTTGAGACTGCTGAGAAAGAGTTTGGTGGTGTTGATGTATGATTATATCTATTATTTTTATCTTTTATCATTTACAGCACTGATTAATAATTATTCTTTTTGTTGTTGCATAGATTTTGATCAATAACGCGGGAATTATTCGAATGCCAGAATTCCATGATGGAAATGGTAATTAGCGGATTAGCATATTCAAATTAGCATGTAACACTGACTTTTTATTTATTTTAAGAAAAATGGAAACAAGTGATCAGCGTTAACTTAAATGCGGTAATTGAAGGAACACAATTGTCGCTACCGTACTTTAAGAAACGCGGTGGGGGAGTTGTCGTTAATGTTGGTTGGTATATTATCCAATTTTTTGTTTGCTTTTTGATTTGAGTACTTGGACGCATCTTATTGATTATACATAAAACAATTTTTGCTTTTATGTCGATGTACAAAGCTTCAATGGCAGGAGTCCAGCCTTACTACGTGGGATTGTTCCCGGTTTACGGAGCTTCAAAAGCAGGGGTACTTAACCACTATTTTATGTTGGTGAAAATAATTTTTATTATTGATTATTTGCATTATTACAGGTGATTGCGTTTACTCAATCTCTTCATGTACTAAAAGAATCAAATATTCGTGTGAATGCAGTTGCACCTATATATTCCGGTAACCATCTATATTTATTATATTTTATTATCTATTTTTTCAAGAACTCTAACACGACTTTGTATTTAATTTATTATAATAATAAAGAAACAAATTTGCTTCGCGAATTGTGCAACGGTTCCAGCAATCTCAAGAAATTTGTAGACCGAGTCGGCACCGTAAGAGTTGAGGAAGTAATCAATGGCATTATGCACTGTATCGAGAATGAGCGTTTGATAGGTGAGGTTGTAGCTATTCTTCCTTCTCGTTTTTTTGTAGTTCCGCAGTTGAAAGGAAAGCTTTAATGGTATATATTTGAGAGAAATAAAAATTTGGATATTTTGTTTAACAATTATAAAAATTCGACAAGACAATCTTAATTTTATAATTCGTAATAGTTTAAATATATAGAATGATAAATTCAAATTTATTCAATACAATCTTTGAGCTTCCAATTCAAATAATGAACCTAATATTGAATTTGATTAAATGGGATGCATGACCAATTATGTCTGGCTTGGTTCAACAAAGTAATATGATAGGGAATAATCCCAAGCATTTATTAGAGAAAGCTTAAACCAAATGATCAAGAAGAATATCAGTATTATTTAACTCGACGGACATTAGAACTATTTCTTTCTTGTACTTTTCCTCTTTCAACAATGAATCTGATAATGGATCCAGCAGTGAATCTGATAATGAACCTATTATTTTTTGGATACTTATCGAAAAAATAATCCTTTAGAGTGGTAAAGTGTGAAAAACTGAAATTTCGTATATTGGCAAAACTTGTTCTCATAAAGAAATCAGCTGATTACTACTAAATCGGGACGAATCAACATATTTGGAATATCAAGATAATGCAGATCAATATATATATGTACATGCGTGATAGATCCCCTTTATTAAAAAAAACTTTAAACTGATCGATTTTAAAATTTCCTGTTTTAATAGATCCTGTTTTAATTGAATTTTTGTTCAATTAAGATACCGAAATTACGATAAACACAACGTTAAGAAATGGTAAATTTAAGCGAAAAAGTTTTAATTATTACTGGTGGCGCAAGTGGATTTGGTAAAGCATTAGCTCATCATGTCGTTGAAAAAGGGTAAATATCTATGTGGTTTAGAGCGTTCGTTAGTTTAATTATAAGTTTGTTATTTAATTTTCTATTATGATGATAGAGCAAAAGTTGTTTTGGCAGATATTAATAAAGAACTTGGTCTACAAGTCGAGGCAGAGTTAAATACAAGGTGAATTTGAATTTTTAGTTAAAATAAAAATTCACAAATATAAATATAAATCTATACATACAGCAAACCAAATTATGCTAAATTCGTTTGCACGGATGTGTCGAAACGTCAAGATCTCGAGAATCTTCTCAAAGTTGCTGAGACGGAATTTGGTGGTTTTGATGTAAACTTTTTTTCTGATGTGTTAAACCAATATCCTTCAAACATAGACTATTCGATTTATATATACACACATAGGCAATATTCAATAATGCAGGAATCGCTCAACGTGAATTCTTTGATCAGACTGGTATATTGTTTATTGCTCTATCCTGTCAGTTATTTTATAATATTTAGCAAAGAAATGAATTCAATTTTAAATAGAAAGTTGGAAACGAACAATAGACATTAACATTAACGCGGTTATCGAAGGAACGCAATTGTCTATTCCTTTTTTAAAGAAACGAGGTGGTGGCGCAGTCATTAATACTGCTTCTGTCGCCGGGTTGTATCCTTTAATCGTGCCAAGGGTGCCAGTGTATACTGCTGCCAAAGCTGCGGTATGATTATAATAGATATTATTTTTTTTCATACGAGAATTGTTGAGTTCAAATATAAGTAATTTTATTAGGTTGTCGCGTTTAGTCAAGCATTAGAACACTTAAAAGATGAAGAAAATATTCGTGTTAATGCTGTTTGTCCATTCTTTGCTGGTAAAGTTTTTTATTTATATTAATACAAAAACATAAAAAACTAATTTATTAATGTATTATTCACCCAAGAAACTCCAATGGTAACGACGGCTTACCAAGAATCAAAAGATTTTGAAGCATATGTCAAGAAAATCGGCACTGTCTCTATTCAAGACGTCGTGAATGGACTATTGCATGCCTTTGAAAACGACGCGCTTTATGGTGATGTGATTGAAATATTGCCAAAGAATAAACTTTACGTCCGTCCTAAAGTTTCGTATTAGACTTCGGTAGTTAAATACTAAATACGTCTAAATCATAGTAGCAATCAAGCGCATTATTTTGTAGAAATTTGATAAATTAATGTGCTCTTACTTTTAATTCACCTATAAAAGATGAATGTTCGTTACGGTTAATGGTAATTTAAAACTCGAATGAAGAATTATATACAAAAATGTCATTGCGAAAGACTATGGAATATACTTATTTTAATATTCGCGAAAAATGGCAAATATAATACAATAATGAATTCACAAATACAGACATAATTTTACAAGATATTTTAATAATTAATAAAATTAATATCTATATTAGATTCATTCAAACATACAAAATACATGCATAGCTTATAAAGAATTACAATTAGAATAACAAATTTGGCTGAAAATAAAGAATTAAATTATTTAATACTAAATAGTTTTATTTAACGTTAATACTTTACAAATATAGTGTTCTACATTTTATTTAAAACTTATTTATATATGAAACAGAAAACTTATTATTTTCTATTACATTTATATTTTTTTATAATAATAGATTTTATTAATTTTTATTATATAATTAATCTCAATAAAACAAACACTCAATCATTTCAAAAATTTAAAACATCAAAATAAAATTAATTTTTAAATTATATATAAATATATATTTTTTTAACTTTGATTTAAATAATTAGTCCTAATTAAAGAATATTAAAAAATATAACATTCTTGATAAAATTTTTGTTAAAAATTCAAATAAATAATTATATATAATTATATTTAGTAAAAATTTTAAGTCTTTTCATTCTTTTTATTATTAATTATATATATATTTTATAAATAAATTTTAATATTATATAATTATATACTTTAAAAAGTTGAGAAATATAATTAATATAATAATTAATTATAGTTATTATTTAAATTATAAATTTATTTAGAATTATAAGAATAATTATAATTAATATAATACTTGAATTAATTATTATTATATATAATATATATATTTTATTAAAAATTAAAAATTTTATATTAATATAAGATCTAAATATTTTAATTAAGTTAAAATAAAGTTTATAATTCTTGTTAAAGAAAATATATTAATTTTTAATTAAAGAACTTTATAATCAAATAATTTTTAAAAAATATATTAAACTAAAAAATTATAAGCTTTATTTTTAATATAAAAATAAATTATAAGTTTTAAAATAAAAAATTTTAATTTTTGTTATGATCTGATATAAAAAGATTTATATTTTAGATAAATATTTTATTTTTTAAAATAAAATTTTAATTCTGTCTCATTTAATTAAGTTATTAAAATATTAAAATTTATTTAAATATAAAAATTTTATTATATATCTTTTATAAAAAATTTTTATTAACAATAACTTTTTTAAATTATTATTTTTTAAATTTTTTTATATAAAATTTAATTAAAATTAATACAAAAATTATATAGTAAATAATTTAATTATTAAACTTTAAATCTTAATTTCTTTATAATTAATAATTTAATTTTTATAAAATTTAGAATATATATTTATCAAATTTAAAATAATTTGCTTATATAAATTAATAATAATAATATTTAAAATATCTTTTTTCTAAAAAATATTTTATTTTAGTTTTTTTAATAAAGTATTACTTTATTTATTATTAAATTAAAATATAATAAAATAATTAAAATAATATAAAAAGCTAATTTAAATTATTTTTTATTTAATATAAAAAAATTATAAAAATTAATTAAAATTTGAATAATTTTTATTATTAAATTATATATTTTATTAATATTATAAATTTAATTTTTAATTTTTTAATTTTATAAATTATTTTTTTTGAAACAATTTATAATTTTAGTTTAATTTAAAAGTATTAAATAATATTATTTTTTTAATTAAAAAATATATTTTAAATAATTAATTAAATTTATTTAATTTATTTCAAAATATTAAAATATTAAAATATTAAAATATTAAAATATTAAAATATTTAATTTAATAATATTTATAAAATTATTTATAATTTTAATTCAAATTTTTTATTTTAATATTAAATATTATAATATTTTAATAAAAATTTTTAAAATTAAATAAATTTTAAATATAAAATAATAGATAATAATAAATAATAATAAGAAATTAAAGAAAAATATAATAAATAAAATAAAAATAAATTTTTATTAAATATTTAAAAATTAAGATTTTAATTAATATTTTTAATATTCTATTATTTTTTAAATTTAAATATTCTTAAAATTAAAATAATTAAATATAATAATTTATAAAAAATTAAATAATAATATTTCAAATAAAATTTTTATTTTTAATATAAATAATAAATTAATAATAATAATATTTAATTTAATTATTATTAAAATATATTCAAAATGTTTTTAAAAATATTATTTAATATATTCAATAAATATATTATTAAAATTTTATATTTTATAATATATAATATAAATATAAATATTTTTAATATATATATAAAATAAATTTTATTAATTAATTATTTCTTATTCTTATTTTATTTTAAATTATTATTTTATATATAGTTTAATATATATTTTAATTTAAAAAATTTTTATTTATATAATACTAAAATTATATATAATAATTCAAATAAATTTATTTTTATATAGTAAAATAACTATATATATAGATAATTTCTTATATTTAATTTTTATATCAATCCTATTATATATAATTGATAAATGTATTGGTAGTACTTTGGAATACTATAAATCACGTATTGTATTTACTTTTCTATCTGAATGATATCTCCAAAAGTTTTAAATAATCCAAAATGAAAATATAAACTAAACTTTTATACTATTAATAATAGATGAAAAATAAATAATATTAAATATTTATAGATATTTTTTTAAAGCTAGATTTATAGATAGATAAAACAAAAATATATTATTATATAAGTGAATTAATCTGATTTAAAAGTTATGAAGAGTATAATATTACCGTAGTAACATAAATTTCTTTAATTTCATAATTCTTCAAACTTAGAAAATGCGACCAATCAATTGATCTTTGAACAACATGTGATCTCGAATAATATAATTGGTATATCAGTTATGGATTTAATCACGATTTAATAACATTTTTGCAATGTTCTTGCAACATTTTAGCAATATTTTAAGATTATCAATAAGTAATTAACCCTAAAATCAATAACAGTTCACAAATGGTTCAACAATGGTTCAGAAATGCTTTAGAAATAATTCATCAGCAGATTTCATTAATTTTTATTCTTATCTTTTTCTTTTTAGAATTTATGTCTTATCTTTTTGTTTTATTTCATTATTTGTATCATTATTTAACTTATCACATATATCTTATCTCTTATTTTTATTTGTTCGTTTATTGATTCTTTACCCCAAAGATTGAAATTATAATCTAGAGTAGTAAACAAGTTTAGATAGAAACTTGTAAAACCTCAAAGATGTATAAATATC
>CAJVPS010001882.1:0-13834 GCA_910591765.1 Ambispora leptoticha | reverse complement strand
AAATACTTTTAAGTAAACTTTTTCACTAGGTTATCAAGTATATATATTTAAAATTTTATATGAATTAAATAAATATTTATTGAATATAAGTAAAAATAGTAATTATGGTTTTTTTTGTAACGCACTGTACGTACATATAATTTAATTTGTCGAAATTCTTACGTGATTCAAATCTTAATTGTATTAAGGAAAATTGTTTTTGTAGCTATAGTATCATTTTTAATAATATGACTAACTTATATGGATTCTTTAGAAGTTTTCTTTAATTAACATAATTGATGAATCTGTTATCTCTGGGTCTTGGAAGTCAAATGTGAGTATGAATATACAATAAAAAGTATGCATAAACATGAAGCAATCTTTATAAATTAAATAGCTCGATTTTTTAATCTAGCTTCAGCCAACGCCATGTCTATAAAAGCAACCCATTCCGTTCTATTGTCATTGTAATTAATAGAATCTGTTGCGTGGCTCGTGACTAAGATTGCGGAATATCTATCATAGGAAAATGAAAATACAGGAAAAATAAAATTATAGGAGACAATTTTATACATAATCTTAACTCTATTTTTAATCCTAATCTTAAATCTAACCCTAAGCTCCTAAGTTAAAACCAATCTTTACCATTGATTAACTTCATAGGAAACCGCAAGAATTGGAATAATATTTCAAATCCACTGTCTTTTTCTTAAAGTCACGTTGGTTATAAAAAGGTCCTCCAACGACACATTTAATAATTATGTCTAATCATAATTTATTCAAAAAAAGTAAACTTCGCATTTTATCGGCAAAGAACTACTTATTATGCTTTACGAACATGTTTGTTGCCTTTTTTAAATCTTCCGTTTTTGAATAGTGTAGTATCTCATGAATCTGCTTTATTTATTATAATCAAAAAAATTGATTTCAAAGAATTTTACACATGTTAAGAACGATATTCAAATATGGAATACATCAATCGTTATTTCCTTATGACCATATTCTTTTACCATAAGTAATTCATAATACATGTAACAATTTGGTATTACAATATAATTTTGAGACATTAGATTTTTTACAATACATGTAATACTTCACGTGCTTAATATATGTGATATACGAAAATCATTCATTCTGTTTCTATACAATAAATTATTGTGGCCTGAGATAATATGATTTGTATGCGCGTTTCTTTCCCATTTATTAATAAGGTATAATTATTACCTTATTCAACTATAAGAGCACGTATTAATAATACAAACCATTTTTTGCTTGCTCTTTCTGATTCAGTACTTTTCTTGAGAGAATAATATCGTTGATTACTTTCTTTTTGCAAAAGTAAATTAACAGGAGTCGATTCTTTATTCTCGCTTAATCCTTAATTCTCTCAATCTTCGTGGTATTATATAGATAAGCATTTAATTTATAAGTCCCTAGTCAGCAACGACACCGCATACATTAAATCGTTTCTTATCCTTTAAAGAATACCCTTACATAAAATGAAATTCACAACTACTTGTTTACTTGTCGTAGGCATAATAGCCGATCTAGTTAATGCGGGAATTTTCACTACTTATCCCTACAGTTCTATTACATGGGAGGCGAACCAAAAATACGTGGTAACGTGGAAAGACGACGGGCAGGCTCCATCGCTTAAAAGTTTGGGAAAAATTGATGTTGATGTGGTCGTTGGCTCTGATGGAAATTATCTTTTAGCAAAAAACATTGCAAAACAAGTGCCAGCTACTGCATTAAAAACTCATAGCTGGAACGTTCCAAAAGGATTAGGGCCTGCAGGAGCTTATTAGTATGTAATTAAACGAAAAACATAATTTGTTTATAGAATTTTCAATGAATGCAATGTTTCTTTAGTTTTATTAGGTATACATCGGGTGAAAATGTAGCTTTCTCTGGTAAATTTAATATTCAAGGAATCTCAGGGAATATTGCGGGATTTGATCCGTCTATTGGAAACTCAACATCCGGTGGACCAGTTGGTTCAATTAATTCAACAAGCTCTGGGCAAGATCCCACCACTACTGATACGCCAAATAACACAACTTCGACTGATAATCCAAGCGCTACAGACACCGGCGTCTCTACAAGCAGCAAATCGTCAAGCTATGGCCAATCAAGTGAAGCTACATTAAATCTTAACACATTTATAATCTCGTCAATCTTTCTAAGTCTTGCTAGTACCGCATTGCTCTATTTATAGAAAATAAATATTCCTAATGCCAGCGTAGAAAACATGCAAACGCATGTATAGTTCATTTACATTTCTTCAATGCCTGGCGGATTTTGTATTAGAAAAATTAGAAGAGTGTAAACACGTGAATTTGATACTAGCCAACGAATAAAGGCTTTAGAAAAATTCTTGTGTCAAAATACTTTGGCAAATTTAATAGATTATCTTAATTCTTTATTGTAACATAAATAGGTCAGTTTTGAATTTTGATAAAATATTTTTTCTTGTTTTTTATATTTTTTGAATTAAAGAGTAGAATTTAATGATATATTAAAATGAATATATATATATATAACAGTATAGCAATTTTCAAACAAAATACAAAGTTTTATCATTTGCATCGAGCAACGTGCGCTTTTTAAATGATTAAATGAATTTTTCGAGAAATCTTCACTTATTTATATGATAGCCCAGCCATGAAAAGCGTAAGATCATGTGATTCTGATTTTTCGCCAACCCTTTCGTTATTCCTCATAAAAATCTTTTACTTGATAAAATTTGTTCAAGATTAGCTATGCAAGCACATAAAGAATTCATTTATATATATCAAAAATTTCGTAAGGAGCATTTGTTGTTAGAATGCAAGTTATTTTATAACGATAGATAAAATATTTATGTTGCATGCACTGAAAAAGTATCAGCATAACTTTGAAGCATCTGTATTAAATGAAATATGCCATGGATTATTTTCTTGAATTTGAAAAGAAAGTAAAAAGTTTAATTACAGCGTATACTAATTTCTACATAAATAATATTTAAACGTAGCGTAATTCTGTTTAATGCTCTTTTCTTTAATCACTTTCGAGACTCGTCAATCGAGTCAAAGGAAATCATTGTGAATATTCAGCTAATCTCGTAAAAATAAACTGCTCAGAAAAAAATCTCAAATAGAATAATTGTTAATGCGTTATCTGTTATTTATTTGTCGTCTTCGCTTTAAGTGAATAATTCATTTTCCTGCTATTGTAAAATTAATCAGATTGCGATTTATGTTGCAATAATAATTCACGAGACTACGAATCAATACGTAATGTATTTTCTGCATAGAAACTTGATTTACCTTGAAAGGATGTTGGTGAAATTTTTCGAGCGTTTAGATTTATATGAAAATCTTTGTAAAAGAAACCAAAAAACCTAGATTTTTGCGTACATTTGACTTAAGATTTGATTGGTCATTATCGTTGATATGCTCGGCCTACATCACTTTTGGAAAATCGGAATACATGTACACGTAACATTACAGCAGCAACAAAAAGCCATCAATATCTTGGAATGCTTAGCCTTCACTCTATTCATTCCTGAATTGTTATCCAGCCTCCTTTTTTTGTATTTGTGCTGCGCATTCATCATTTGCAGTTGGTAAACATAAAATTCAGATTTCTCCCACAAAAAAAATGAATCTCAATTATAAATAGCATATGGCTTGGCGTCTTCCAAAGGTTTTGATTTTAAGTTTACATTACTTTTAAGAGTCAATTGAACGAAATACAGAAGTAAAAAAATCATTTTATAGTAAGTTGATCAAAGCATTCAATGAAATAATGTGTCTAGATATAAATAATGTGTCTAGATATAAATAATGTGTCTAGATATAAATAATCCATTATATATTTTTTATTTAAATCACAGACAAAAATTATCCACAATAAAATGAAAATCATTTTCAAGTTCATATTATTATTATTATCATGTCTCGTATTCTCGATCATAATTACGAAATCAAATGCTGCAACGGGAACCACAGCCGCTGGATCTACAACGTCAAAATTTCATTGATTATTTTTTATTAATGATTTTATTATGCAATTATTCAAATTATTAACTTGGATAAATTTTCATTTTAAAAGTATGACAACAAGTTCTTTAGTTTCTACCGCTTCTAAAACCAGTACGACGTCTTCTACATCACGATCAACTAATTCGCCAACTTCCACATCCACTACCACAAGTAATAGCGATAGTAACAACACGAGTAGTAATAGTAATAATAGTAATAATAGTAATAATAGTGGTAATGGCAATAAAACTTCAGGAAATTCTCAACCACAATCATCTCCTACTCCACAAATAACGACATCATTCAAGACTGTTGTATTATCCACTGTCGTCGATGGATCACAAAGTACAATGTATGTCTTTGTATGCGCGTCTTATATTCGATTTAACATGTATTGACAAGTTACTGTTATTGCATAGCACAACGGTAACTCCGATCGTTACGTCGCCGTAAGTTTGAGTTGATTAGATACAGCTTTATACAATTTTTCTCGTCAATTTGTTTAATAACTTTATTCCTAAAAAAATAATACTTTTGTAGAGACACAGAAACGCAAGTCATTACAGTTGGTGCAGGTGGTCCAACTACTTCGCCTACTCAAAAGACTGTAGGCGGCTTGATTTCAAATGCAGAGAGAAATGATAACTTCCCAGTTTTGAGAAATGTTGTGGTTGGATTTGTGACGATTTTTGGAATGAGTTTCTTAGCTAATTTAAAATACTGATATATTATATACAAGTCAGTCTCATTTTAATCTGTCTCGTACAAACCAATTTTAATAAATTTCTCTTCAAAAATGTATTAAAGATTTGAATCACATGAAAATTTGACCAATTAAATTATAAACATGTGATATAAATAGCAGAATAGATATACATATTATTTGGAAAAGTAATTATTTATTACTTTACAATTGCTTAATTAATTATAATAAATAATAACAAGTCTTGAAGTTTATTATAATTTTTAGTGGAGAAATATTTGCTTTTTGAAATGATTTTACAAGATAACTTGTATATTTAAAATTATTATATTTTTGAAACTGTTATTTTTTTAACAAGATATTAATTTTATATATATTTAAAAAAAATAAATTTATTTTTGTAGTTTTGAATTATACTGTAATATTATGTGTATTTAAATAAGTATTAAATAATAAATTAGTAATTTTTAAAATATTTTTATATAATTATAAAAATATCTGAATTATTTAAAAATAATTTTATATCAGTCATAAAAATATATGATTAAATTTTTTGAAAATAAATAAGATTTTCAAATAATATATTTACATACTTTTAAGTTTGAGTTTTCAAGCTTAACTTTAATATAACTATTATAAAAATAATTATATTTAATTTCAGAATAATTTTTAAAAATTTAATTTAGATTAGATTTCAATTCAAATATATATAAAAATTAAATTAAATTCAATCGAAAATTTATATTAAAAGTTTAATTGAAATTTTTAAAAAAGATTATTTTAAAATTAATATAAAAAATCATATTTTTAATAATTAAATAAAATAAAATAGTTTATATAATTATTATCAATTAATAATTTCGAATTATAAAAATTAATTTCTAATATATATAAAAGCAATTTTATTATAATATATAAAAGTTATTTAGAAGAATTTAAATTTAATACTAGATTAAAATCAGATTTAAGTTTGTTTTGAAATTAAGATGTAAATTAAATTAATTTTTCCTATAATTAAATGCAATTAGAACTTCTCATAAAAAATTCAAAACATTCAAAATATTAAGTTGTTTTAAAAATGAAAATAAAATTAAAAAAGTTTATATAAAATAAAAGATATATAAATTCAGGTGTCACATTACTTTGATTTAATTGTAATTTTAGTCTGTTTTTATGTATCTTTAATTTTAATTATATTCTTGAATTAGTTTTAATTATTTGAGGATTTGAAATTTATTTTGTTTATATTAATTAAACATTTATTATTAATACAAAAATGATATTTTAATACTAATTTGTTTAGATCATTATTAAATTACGATTTAGTATTAGAGTAAGTCTTTTCTGTTGAGATATCAAAATCGGGATGTTAGTTTTAATTAAATTAACAAATACATGTACTAAATTAAATGTACAGATATGATTGAAAATTAAATTTATAATATTTGAAAAATAATTAAATTATTTCATCATCATCACTATATTTGTAATGCAAAGTAAGAGTCATTGGCTGATATTTCACTACAAAAATAAATTAAAATTAAATTACGCTATAATTCTTTTAGGAAATAACAGAAAAGAATAAAGATACATACGATAAAATGCTAAATTTTTGCCGAAATTCTGAACACAGAGTAAAGAATTTAGTTTCAATGCGATGAGAAAAAATAAACTTGGGATACCTGCACAATTTAATGCATGAATTATATTAAAAAAAAATTGTGCTTTTTTTCATTAAATTAAGTATTTTGTACCTGTGGTAAATAAAGTCTGATACGGATTAATGTATTTAATCTTGTCTGAGAAGCTACATCTATAAATCAGCTCAGAGTCTTTTATGCCATACGGTGTACACCAGTTAAAAAGTGCCCGAATTATGAAAGCTGACTGTAAGAGACTGGCTAGCATGGAAACATATATCAAAAATTTTGATTCCTCTCGTACCTATAAGTTATGAGTATTAATATTAAGAAGAATAAAGTGCAGTAATATCATAGAAAATAGTTTCGTAGTTACCGCTCTCAAAGAGAATGGTATAATGAACAAAAATATGAGATTAAACGGTCTCCAATTATAATCGTTTTTGCCATATGCAAAAAGTTTATCCTCCCAGATACCTATTGAATACCAATAAGATAAACTCCAAATAGCTGAAATCACTATAGCTCCATGTAAAAATACCCCTTGTAACAGATAAAGTGTGTACATTCCTAAAAAAAAAAGTAAATTGCAAATTAAACATAAATAATTATTAAATTGTAACAAGATTATTTTTTTACCGCGTATATTTCTTTTTGATTTAATATTGAAGTCACCCAGGAACGGCCATATTCTACAAAAGATGTTTCTTAATACAAATATAGATATAACAATATTAAAATCTGAGAATAATTACTCTTTCTTCCATAACATAAATGCAAATATTATGCATCCGATCTCCACCGCTAAGTAAACTGAAATCGAAATTAAAGTCGACTGCGTCGTTTGCTTGTTCCAGCATATCGATGAGTCAGGGCAGCGATTCAGTTGCTCAATCAAATTGAATACAGAGTAAAATATTGGAATCAAATTTACTAAGCAAAATACAAAAAGATGAGCTATTGTTCTATTGAAAAACTAATTGAAATATTTATATTTTGTTAGATGATAATTAATTTATAAGTTAGTATTAAAATATAATCAGTTCTCACTACACTGTACATATACTTACAACTACGAATGCAGAAATCACCAAAATAACAACGCTCACGACTATTGCGGAGAGCAACATCATGCTCTCCAGGAGCATCCAAAATAAGGTAGCTATATTCACAATTAAGAATAAAATGAAAAACTTTTCAATGCAATGTAAATTAGATGTATTTTGAGCATTTATTAAATTTTGAATTCGACACTTGATATAAGAAAAATTCATCTTCGATATGGGCATGTAATCAATATGATAGTAAACGTAAATAAAGCTGGTAAATTACACAGCAGCAATATTTCCTAGTACAAGCGCCGAAATAGATCAGTTAATAACGATAATTTTATCGGTATAACGATGAAAAAACGCTTGAGTCGCACGAATACCGTTAAGAAAACACTCGATAAAGAAAACCAGCTTATTTCATAATAATTTTTGATTATGTTGTATAAAAACTTCTTATATAACTTAAACATTCTTGTTCTTTAGTTTCAGGCATGAGCACAAAATACTTCAACTTAAACAGCTCATTTATTTGTATTGGTAGCACGTTGTTTCTTTAATATATACAAGAAAATTGAATTGATACCTTGCATGATTACAAAATCAAAAGGTTTATAGTTTTGATAAAAGAAACTTGCTTGAAAGCTCTAGCAAATGTACGTCAATTACGTACTTGCTTTAACATAATAATAAAAAATGTCTCACTTGATATCTCACACCATGTTACGTATGATGCATGATATAAGAAGCTACGCAATTTTAAAACGAGAATTTATCGTTATTAGTCAGAAGCATAGTTTATTTTTTATTTATGGCGGATTTTTTTACACTACATTTTGATTTTTAATCAGTTATGTGAAAATTATATCATATCGATATTAGTAGAAAAAATTTAAATGCTCGCTTTATTTACAAATCGTTACACCACACCATAACGATAAGCTATCGGCTCCGTACATAATTATCCAAACGTGACTATTTCATTGCTCTGCGGTTTCAAAGATATTCAATATTTGTTTAAATAGCGACATAAATGCGTAATTTTAAAGAGAGTTCACTTAGAACGAAAAAATTCGATATTATGAAGACTGTTATCCTTTCTTTTAGAAACATTCAGAAATTTAGTTCTCTTATTTAAGATGGCAAAGATTGTGTGTAGCGATAATACGCATTGATGATTGATAAATGTGAGCAATGGCACGAAAATAATTGCATAATGACAGTCGTATTTTTCTGTGAGTAAATAAACTCGTATTTGTGCTTTGAAAAAATTTTCGTATGGTATTTATAAAAACGCCCCGAAACATGAACCTGTTCCGACAATACGTATATAATACGTTCTAGATAACTTGCATATACATGTAGTTGGTAGCGAACCTATAAATTAAGAAGAAATCTCTTTGGAACTTCAACAAATTTTAGTAATGTACTTTTGTCCTATATAAAATATTCGACGTCGCAAACGTCATGTTCTATATCGGACAAATGTTGTACATGCATGAACATTCGCATGAAAGATTACTATTTTTGTTGTGCGAGTATAATAGGAAATTATATACGATTTTTTTTTAAACAGGATTTCTTACATGAACAAATACATGTGATATCCCATAATGGAAATTGAACATAGAATTTGAATTCCACGTACATGTTACACTTTCGTAACGAACAACAATTATTTTCTCGTTTGTTTTTCAACCAATGCACGCATTTATCCAGTGAACTCAAAGATGGAATCGAATACGTATTGTAGTAAATGTCGACGCTGTCAGAAAGAATAGATACTGTGATGAGTGTTTACTAAACGAATTTATCACGATGAATTGTCTAGCGGAGATAAAGATATCGACAATCGAATAAAAGAATGCAACGAAATTAAAATTATATTCGAATGAAAGTTTTACCAACGTTGAATATCTTAAAAAAAGAGGTTTTTGAGTAACCTGGTTGGATAGACCATTACTTTATAATCCATGAGAGTTTATATACGAGGTAAAAATAAACATTTTCTGAAGTGAAAGCCAGTCACTTTTTTTTCTAAAATTTTCAAAAATAGATTATGGAATCACTAAAAACCCAACTACGAATGAATATTTAATACATGTATGAGCATAGCGGACGGTTATTTACTATTTTATAGTAATAGCACAGTATTAGATGTTCAATCATCTAATTTTTGCGTTCATTGGATTACATGTGAGTGAAAATCATGTGATTAATGATTAGCGTCTGGGGATGTTAACAGTCCGATTTGGTTTTGACTTTGTCCCAAGTACTTTAAAGTTGAAGTTAAACCAGATCACGACTTTCAAGCCGTTCAAACCGTTTATTGAAATCGTGACTTGAAACCGGAGTATAAACTGGGGTTAAACACGTGCATAAATTTTATTGGTTCAATGCCAAGTCATGACTTTTGTAATATCGTTATTGAGTTATGAAACAACAATCAAACCGTGACTTTAACTTAAATTTGATTCAACTTAAACTGCGGTTTTGCTCTTGTGGCATAGCGCCACGGTCTCACAGTCCAATAATCATAAAGTCAAACTGGTTTCCTCCAAGTCGTTGACATCCCTTACATGTAAAAATGAAATCACTCAAACGCCATGATGATTGCATTGCTTTATCAGAAACTTGTGGCAAATAACAACAAATAAACATGAATTTATTTATTATCGTTATAATCTAATTCTTTGTGGAACAGGCGTGATTAATAAAACTAATAGTAATAATAAGAATAAAAGTATTTTTCGCGAATTATATAGACTGAAATTCTATCGTATCCTTCTCGTCAAATCCACCTAATCCATTTTCAAGATCGATTTTCTTAGATTCTGCATTTGAATTGAGACCTTTGTTTGTCGTGGAATTAACACTCAATTCCTCACCTCTGGATGTTGCTGAAATTCTGGTATTAAAATCATATCCACCTCTTTAAATTCACCTAAATCATTTTCAAGGCTAATTTCCTTTGGTTTTGTGTTTCTCAATTCTTCATTTCTAGATGTCGATTGAAATTCTGGTATCGTATCCATTTTTTTAAATTTATTGAATCCATTTCAAGATCTTTTTCTACGTTTTGAACTCCTCCCTTTCCATTGTATAAAAATTCAAAATTATATATAGAGGTGGAGTTTCCATTATGTGCAGATTTCTCAAAATATTTTGTGAAAAATGCTTCATCTTTTTCAATTCCTTCGCTTTTACAGAGCCAATGGCCATAACGAAGTTGAGCCTCAGGCAAATCCATAACGGCTGCTTCTTGAAAATGACCTACAGTTTTTACTATTGCCGTTTTTTTTGCTCATCAGCTTCTTGATCTTTTAAGCAATTATGAAACATGTAATATCCGACCTGATATTTCGCGTTGAAATTGCCCAAATCTGCATAAACATTAAGAAAAACAGATTTTTATTATTAATTAATTTTATTAATATATTAATATGATATTAATAATCTCAATTACCTTTATTTACAATATCCGCCCATTCAATGGGAGCTTGCAATGCTGAAGAAGATCGTTCTTGTTTAGCTTCAAAAACTATATTACGAATTTCTTCAATATTCATTTCATCCTGAAATGGGCTCCTTCAACAATTTCACAAAGAAGCATCACAAAACTAAAAAAATAAAAATAATAAGAAAAAGTCTATAAATCTATAAATTATTGCTGATAGTAATTTGTAGAATTTTTTACCTATATGTGATTACATGAATAGTTGTCATTCCTAAGTTTCTCTGATGCCATATATCGAAATCACCATGAATATCTCTAGTAACATCTTCTTTTACCGGATATATCGGATCATCTTTTGTGATAAATACAGTTTGATTGTGAATATCGTGATATAAAGTTTTGGCGTTTTTTAAATAAATTAATCCTCTAGAGATATCTAAAGCGAATTGTAGTTGTAGATTCCAAACTAAACTATTTTTTTGATAGAAATCTTTCAAAATCAGATTGACAGCCCATTCGGTTACCAGATAAATTTTTTTAGGCTCAATTACAACCCCGTAAAACTTGATTATATTCTCTTCTCTTTTAATTTAAGATTATCACCAACTTTAATTTCGTTGAATGTAACTTGGATATTATCATATCTTACATATTGTACCATTTTCTTGTTGTAGTTGCTAGTATTTTTAAAGTGTTGTACATTGAGAACTGCGTCTTTGATTATTTTATCAAGAATGATATTTCTTTTCTCTGAAAAGATTTATTCAGAATAGTGACTTTTAAAATCTTAGGTTTTGTGTTTGAATTGAGATCTTTGTTTTCCTGTATATCAACTTCGTCTCTTTTATCCTCCTCATATTCAGTTTCATTGCTTCTTTTAGAAGAATGTTTTTGTAGACAGATTAACCCATAAGCTAAAGTACCAACTACCATTGTGCCTATAATATAAACACCATTTTCGATTTTCGATGAATCCCTGGGTCCTTTAACCATATTTTTTTAACGAGATAGTAGGGATCAACCCTTACAACCATTTTTAAAGTTATTTTCAATTTTGTAAATTTCGTTTTTTAAAGGAAAAAACTTGTTAAGAGTTTTGATAATAAAATGTGGGAATAACAAATCGCTGTGTTTATGTATTTTGATAATCAAAAAAATTTCTTATTGGCTGGCATGGTTTATTATCAGGATTTATATTAATGAGTCATAATTTTGTTATGATGCATTAAATTTCAATTACAAAAACGTGATAATTTATCATAAACAAAAATCAAATGCTACTACTACATATAAAAAGATTGCAATAATCTAGGCTATCAAAATTCAAGACTTTCATCCTCTTTCTCGAAACCAAAGTAGCTTTGGAATATTATCAATTCATACCATACAAATTCGTTCTGAAGTAGTTGATAATGAAAAAGTCATAATTCATTTATGAAATTTGCTTATCCATATAGCAAAAAAATAAATAAAAAATAATCAGAGAGATTTAATTCAACTTTTAAATATAAATCTTTCTGTTTAAAGAATTATGCAAAAAGTTTATTTATCTTCAGCATATTATCTCTTATTACAAAGAATATTAAAGACATAAGAAATAGTATTTTATTATTATGAATAGTTTTAAGTCGAAGATATCAATACAGAAATCTTGAGAATATTTCTTTTATGTGACAAATTAATATTATTAATATTAGCTTAGAAAATAGATGATATTTATCTGATAAATAATCCAAATCTAAAATATAATAATATTAAATTATCAATTTTCTTTATTAAAATATAATAAAATTATATTATATATATATATTTAATCTTATTACTAAATATAAAAAATTAATATTTGTCAAACTAATAATATTATCAATATAATAATATAAATATTATTAAATCTTTTATATAATTATTATTTTAAAAAGTAAAATAAAAAAATATAATTATAAAGAAAACTTTTTAATTATAATTAATTAATAACTAGAAAACTCAAAAAGAATAATTATAATTATAAAAAAATTAACTATAAAAAGATCTAATTATATTAATAAAAATAAGTATTAATTATATAATTTTTTAAAAAGTAAATAAATTAAATTTTAATAAATCATATAATTTAATATTTATTGATTATCAGATCAATTTTTAATTTAAAATTCTTAATTTAAATTAGCTTATAATTAAAATTAAATTCAAACTGATTAATATTTAAATTGTTAAATTAAATTAAATTATTTTTAAATCTGATTTAAATAAAACTTTAATTATAATAAAGTAAATAATAATAATTTTATATAATATTAATTATTAAATATTAAATATTATATATTTTTCTTCTCTTATAATGTTTTTTATTTATAATTTTTAATTTAATAAAAAAATTATAAATTTTTAAACTTGATTTTTTTATAAATTATTATATAACTTTTATTTTTTTTATTTAAAAATAAGAATTTAAATTTTTATTTTAATATTTACTTATTTAACTTAATAATTAAAAGTATAAAACATTTATAAACTTTATTAAAAAATTATATTTATATTTTATTTTATTATAATATTTAAAATTATAAAATATTTAATATATTAAAAAATAATAAAATAATAATTTTTATAATTAATTTATTTATTTATAACTAATTATATAATATAATAATTTATTATAAAATAATATAGTTTTTTATTTATATTTTAAATAATAACTTTAAATAATTAAACTTAAAATTTTTCTTTAATAATTATATTAATTATAATAAAATTAGATTAGTTATTAATAATTATATTATATTTATCTTTTATCTCACAGATCATTACTACGCTATATACTATATCACATATAACTTACTACATCACAATGATCATACCAAGAAAAGTTACCTGATTTATTTGAGTTATTTTAGCTATAGATAGTTTCTTAGTAGAATTTCTCTTTTCTCTTGTTCTATTAATTTAGCTAGCATATTACTAAATTTATATATTTTATTTAT
>CAJVPS010001881.1:0-13834 GCA_910591765.1 Ambispora leptoticha | reverse complement strand
TAATTGTAAAGTTAATGCAAAAATTTTTACTAATTAAAAATGAAATTTAATTAATAAAAATTTTTATACTAACTTTATAATTAGAACAACTCTTTCAGAAAAAATCTAAAAAATCTGAAAAAAAATTATTACAATGAATTGGTAAGTAAGTTATTACTTGAATTCATTTTAAAGATTCTAAGATCTATGCCAATATCTACAAATATTATCTCAATAAAGAATAATTAAATAAAAGAAGTAAAATATAAATCAAAGAAATTATAAAGATTGATTAGTGAAATTACTAATGATTAATATAATTTGAAACTTAAAGTTAATTGAATAGTGAAATTACTATTAATTAAAAAAGACTATTACTAAAAGAAAAAGAATAAAGAAAACTAAAATATTAAAACTAAATAACTAATAAGAAGTATGGCTTATTATAGTAGAGATCTTCTACTCTCAAAATAAAAAAAAATAAATAAAATAAAAAGAATATCAAAAATATAGCTTATTTATAGTAAAGATCATCTATTCTCAAAATCAAAATTAAAATAATATTATAATCCAAAATCCAAAATTAACTTTATATGGTCAAAGAAATAAAACTAAGTACCAGATAGAGTACTGTTATCTTTTTGGTGTAAGTTCTGAGATGAGAATGAGTATTAAATCTAATATTATAAAAGCATATGATAAAAGTAATCATATGCTTAAAGTAATATTTGAGAGAGTCTTTAAAAGATTTATTAATAAAAATATATCTATTATTATTTTAAAGTTAATCTAAAGATAGATAATAATAGTGTTCTTGTTGTGACTAGCTAAAATATAGTTCAATTCCAAAATGTAATCTTCAAGACAGATGTAACATTCAGTTTATTAACAAGATAAAATAATAAATCTTAATTAAGATCTATTCTATAAGAGAGATTTCTTAGTATTTTCTTAAAATTATAATTTACTAAAATGCAAGTTGAGAACTAAACTCATAAAACTCAAACTAAACTAAATAACTAACTAATTAACTGACTATCTGATTTCCTTTCTAAATTTACTAGCTAAGATATATTACTTTTATATATTTTAGAAGTTATATAAATACTACTTTTGTTATGATACTTATACTAATTTTGCTATGATCTAAATGTTACTTTAGTTAGTATCATAATATTGGTTTTGTTATGATAATATTGTTAGTTTTGCTATAATAGTTTTGCTAACTTTATTATAATAATTTTGTCATGATCATTATATTTACAAAATCTTCTAAAAATATTTATAAATAATATTCTCTAAAGCTAATATCTAATAAGATATAAAAAACTATTCATCTAATCATATTATGATATGAAGCAATCAATAATATAATTATAATTTCTGGCAAAAGTAATGATGCAAAGATTTGAATCACTTTATTTAGCTATAATGTCATAAATAATTTATTTATAATATATATTTGTTATTAAATCATGTAAATAGATGTTAATAATAAAAAGCAAATAAAAAAGTAATGATTACTATTATTGTTTTTTATTTATTTTATCTTGTAAAATATCTTCAAATTCTATTAAAACCAACTGTAATGTCATTAACTTTTTTTGGCAGTAAAATATTCATACTCTGAAAGAAATTTCAAATAGAATTGGAATCCTTTTATATACATATCAATGATATATTAGTATACTAAAAAAAAAAAAAAAAAAATTTTAGAAATTTGTCAGTCAGATCATTCACAAAAATTATTACCAGAAAAATGATATCAGCTTAAAATGATCATCAAGAGCAATTACTATAGAACTACTATCAAAATAAAGACTATTCTAAAAGAAAAGTATCAAGATCTCAAAGTTAGTTAGAGAACTATCTATCATAAGCTTTTCAACTTTGATTATATTATTACTCTTCCCCAAAAAGTTCCTCTTCTAACAGAATAAGTAAAGATTAACTACTTGTTATGGGTACAAGATTATATGCATTATAACTGAAAAAAAGTTATTTTTCTGATAAAATAACTATCCAATTGTTTCATAATATAATACTGGCATGATCTTATAAAAAAAATCTGTCCAGCCTATGATAAAATATCTCTTTAAAGTTCATGTTTGGGATATTATAAATTTTAAGAAAAAGATTAGTATTTATATCTTTATTAAAAATCTTGATCATTATCTATATCGTAAAATTTTAAATGAATAACTTTATAATAATACTAATATATTAATAGATAGCCAGTAGATCTTTCAGCAGGACAACAACTCCAAACATATGTCTAGAGATATTCAAAATGATCTGAATACTCATCTTCTAAAATGAATTCTTACTTGGCCTTTATATAGTCTAGATCTCAATTCTATTAAGAATATTTGAACTATTCTGAAGCATAATATTAAGAAATATATTAAAAAAATAATAGCAGAAAAGAAAAAGGTTCCAAAAAATAAATTTATCAGTATTATTAGGAAGGAATAGGAAAAAATTGAAAAAAATACTATAATTAATAGTATCAGTAATATGTAATATCAGATTCAAGCATGTATTGATATCAAAGAAGCCTATACTAAGTACTAACATTATAATAAAGATTATAGTTATACTATTTGGCTTTAAAAAACTATTATTTTTTAAAAAATTTTATTTTAAACTTTGTTTTTTACAAGTAAAAAATTATGTGTCATTACTTTCACTGGAAACTGTAACTAATATTCTACTAAAAGTTCATATTATAATAGTATTAATATAATTAAATTATATTTTTCAAATAATTCAAATAAAACTATGAAAGAGTACTAATATAATTTATACTTTCCAAATAAATCTTGACAAAACTATTTATTTCAGCTAGAATAGCAGATCTTTTTATATTTTTTTGAATATAAAATTATTATAGCATTACTAGCTAATACTATTTAATATATATATTATAATTTAAAGTACTATAGTATAAATTTTAAAAATATATATATCAAAAGATGTTAAAAGTTATTAAAAGATATAAAAAGTCATTAAAATATGTGAAAAGATATAAAAAGTTATCAGAAGTCATAAAAAGTCATGAAAAGTTATTAGAAGTTATAGAAAATCATTTGTAATTAATATATAATCATTCTATTAAAATTAAAAAGGATCTTTCACTATACTATTCTACTATATATATAAGTATCATATTATAAGTAATATAAAAATATAATAATAAATATAGTAATAAGAAATAATAAATATAAAAATATAATAATAAATATAGTAATAAGAAATAATAAATATAAAAATATAATAATAAATATAATAATAAGAAATAATTATATGATGTAAAAATAAGGATAATTATAAAATAAATAAAAATTATAAGAAAATATAATTTTATATAATTACAGAAAGATTAAGAAATTAAGAATCTTTATGCTACTATAGTAATATATGATTCTTCTTCAAAAAATTTTTGCTTTTGCAAAAATCAATTGATAATCTTCAAGAGTTCTTTCTTGTTTAAGTATCATAACTTGATTAATATAAACTCAAATTTATTATCAAAGACTTCTTCTTTAGACTTGTAAATAAAAAAAAATCTTATAAATAATATTATATGATTTATCATATATATACTTTCTAATAATATTATTCAATATTCTTTTTAATTTTTGATATCTCTTTAGAATATTTTAATAGTTGAATTGAGAATATATATTCAAGCTTATAATATTAAAGCATCATCTAACTATTATTGTTCAAGAGATTATTGTAGATTGATAATACAGCTTCTTTAAGTTGAATAGACCAATCTTTTCTAAATATAGGTTTAGTTTCTTCAGATATAGAAATTGATGATTCAAGTTTTTCTTCAGATATTATTAAACTATCGAACTTATGAATTCTAACTTTTCTTCAGTATCTTCCTTCTTAACATTTACTTTGAATTCATTCTCAGATAAATTAATAATGAAGATATTTAATCAATCAAAGTCTAGATCATTTGTTGTATTAATAGATTCAACAGATACTTCAAGTAATGTGATATTTATCTAAGAATCAAAAAGAAAGATATTATTAATTACAATATCTTTGGTAAATCCAGATTGAATAAGTAAATCCAATAAGAGAATATGAGTTTCCTATTCTTCATTATTGCAAGTAATTCAAAAGATAAAAAAGTGATCATTCCAAAAGATTATTAAATGAGTATTTCATGATAGATTTCTCCAAGTGACTTGATTATTTGAGATATAATTCAAGTGGATAATTGAGACATGATAAAAGTAATAAAAGTAAAAAGTATGAAAATTAAAAGATATAAGATAATAAAAGTAAAAAGGTAATAGATAAAAAGTAAAAGATGAAAAAGTAAAGAAAAAAAAAGAGGATATTTATATAAATTCTGAATTAAAAGTCTAATATAAAAAATAAGATATTAAAAATTATTAGAAAGAGTAAATATAAAAATAAAATAAAAGATAATTTTCAAATATTGGAATAACAAAAATAGAAGAGATAATTTATGTAAGTTACTTAATAATAATTTGTGATTTAAAGTAATCTTGATGATTATAATAATATTTGATTTGTCTTCTATTAATAGAATACTTAAAAATATTTTTATTTTGATCACAAAGTTTGTAAAAGTTATATCTAACATAGTCATGAATATAATACTATTCTTTACTCCAAGTGGATTAAAATTTATCTCTAATTATTAAGTATTATTTCATGTCAAATATTAATATTTTATCTCTAATTTTGAATATTATTTCTTTTTGAATTTTGTCATTATAAATTTGAGAATATTATAATTGTCATTCTTTTATATTTTATTTTGCTTTTAATACTTGTTAAGATAACTGATCTACTATATGATATATTTGTTGTATTAATTTTTCTTTTTCAATAGAATCTTCTTCTATGTAAGCAGAAATTTTTAATTTAATTGACAGTCTAGTATTTCATTTATAGATTAGGAAAAATGGTTCATGCTTTGTTATTGAATTTTGATTTGTTCTATAAGTGAAAAGAATAGCAGAAATAAAGATATCCTATTCTTGTTCATATGCTATTGTCAACTTCTGTAATGTCATACACAGTTTTTTATTAAAATATTCTATAATTCTATTGGTTTATAGATAATAAAATAAAGAAAATTTATATTTGATTTCAAATTTTGTTGATAATTCTCTGACTATTTCATAAACAAACTCTAATTCATTATCTGACTAAATTTCTTTAGGATATATATATTTATAGATTATTTCTTCAAAGATAAATTTTGTGATTGTAATAGCTTTCTTATCAAGAATAGCTTTAACTTCAGATCATTTTGTAAAATAGTCAATTACTATAATGATATAACAATTTCTAGTTATTATTATTTTACTAGGTCTAATTAAATCAATAACTATACTATTAAAAGATTATCTAATTTTGATAAGATGTAAAGGTTATTTGGTAGTTCTCTTATCAGTTTGCTAGCAAATTTCACAAGTCTTTATATAATTTTTGATATCAGTTCCCATACTATTCTACCAATATTTATTTGCAATTTATTAATAAGTTTCTTTATATTCAAAATATCCAGATAAAGAGCTTAAATATAAATTAATGAGAATAGATTTTATTTCATTTTCTTTGATAACTTTAAGAGATATAGTTGATTCTTTTTTTCTGTTAATTTTGTATAGTATGCTATTGATTTGTAAAAAATATTTTGCTTGATTATATATTCTTCATTATTATTTAAGAATTGATCCTACAGGATAAGTTTTATTATTCAAATATTATTATAAATTATAATATATTATCAAATTTATATAATAGTTATAAAAAGAAAAGTTATCTATTGATCTTTTAAATATATCTAGGATAAAGTATCAGTATTTTAATTTTTTCTTCTAGGTCAATAAGTGATAATAAAGATATATTCCATAAGAGATATGATCTATTAGTTTACTCTAGTAAAATAACTTTATTGATTTTTGAATAACTATCTCAAGATATTATAGTTAGTGATTATTTCAAATACTGTTCCAAGTAGATAATGATAAAATTGTCTAATAGTTCATATTACTACTAGTACTTCTTTTTCAGTTACTTCATATTTTTGTTTATTTGGCTTCAAAATAATACTTGCATAAGTAACTACTTGCTCTCTTCCTTCTTTATCTTTTTGGAATAGGATAACTTCAAGTTCTGAATTTGAGATATCAATATAAAAATAAAATTTCTTTATAAAATCAGGATAAATTAAAATAGACATGATTATAAGATGTTATTTAATCTTTTGAAAGGCTTTTTCTTATTCTATTATCCAAATGAATAATTCTTTATTATGAAGTAATTTAAATAGTGGTACAGCAATTTGAGAAAATTCTTTTATAAATTTTCTATAATATCCAGCTAGTTCAAGAAAAGATCTGAGTTCTTTAATAGTTTTTGGTTAGAAAAAATCTTTTATTTTCTGAATCATTGATAGGTCAGAGAAAATTTCTTCTTCAGTTATCACATATTCAAGAAAGAGTAATTCTTTTTGGTAAAAGTTATATTTCTCTAGATTGAATTTCAAATTGGCATTTCAGTTTCTGCAAAATATTTTATTAAGATGATCTAGGTGTTCTTCAAAATCTTTGAAGAATACATTTAGATTGTTAATATATATATTGACAAAGTTCTAATTATAGTCTTTTAATATAGTATCCATAGTTCATTAAAAGATTATTGGGATATTACATAGTCCAAAAGGTATAATATTAAATTCAAAAAGTTCTTCTCTGGAGATGAAAGCAGTTTTTGATTTATCTTTTTCTTTCATTTCAATTTGTCAGTATTCAGAGGTCAAGTTCATAAATAAAAATCAATGAGCATTTTCAAGAGAATCTATCATTTTATTAATTCTTGATAATGGATATACATCTTTTTGGATAATAGTATTTAATTTTTGATAATCAATACAAAATCTCTTTTTGCTATTTTTCTTTGCAGTTATAACAATAAGTAAAGATTAAAAGCTAATTGATAGTCAGATTATATTTACTTTTAACATTTTTTAAATTTTTTCTGATATAAATTGTTAATCTGAAAGGGTTATTCTATAAGAATATTATTGAATTTTATATTAAATTATGTTACTTTAGTCAAGTTGATGTAATTCAATTGCAAAAATATTAGCATTATCTTCTAGTAGTTAGATAAGAAGACATTCTTATTCAGTTATCAATTTTCATTTTTCAACTACTTTTTTTTCTTGTTCTTATTTCATAAAATAAGTATATGCTTCTTGATAATCAGTAAATCCAAATCTAGCTATTTCTCAACTAGATTATTCTAGTTCTTCTCTAGTAGAAACTGATATAAGTTGTTCAACAGAAGCAAGTTGTAAGAATACTAATTGAGCAATTTTTTGATCTGGTTCAATAATATAATCATCTTTTGAATCATTTTGAATTATAATACTGATATTTTTAGTATAGCCAGAGTTAATAGTTTTATCTTTAATATTGATTTCTTGTTTAGTAAGTAAGAAGTAGGATATTACTTGACATATAACTCCTTTAGATATTTCTATAGTAATGTAAATATCTACTAGTATAACTTGAAGTGATAAGATTCTGATTGCTTCTTGTTCAGTATAATAGATATCATATCTAATATTAGTAGGATATGCTTTTTCTGATAATTTTTCTTTATCTTGACTTTGATTATATAGTATCTATTATTTTGTATAGTTAGAGATTTCTTTAAATATTTATTAAATTATTGGATGAGTTCATTAAGTGTTTGATAAATGATATCAAATCTTTCTTGAATTTTAGTTAATTTGAGTTAAGAAAATTAAGTTAAAATAGAACTAAATCTGATTTTTTTCAATAATCTTATTAGTTACTGATTCTTCTGGAATTGATTTCAAAGTTATAGAATATTTTTCTTTATCAATTTTAATTGAAAGTTCAGATTGTATATAATTATCATATTTATCATTATCACAAGAAATTAGATATTCTTGATAGAGTTTCATATTAATATAATTCAAGTAAGCAAGTTATTATCTTTAATTAGAACTGAGTTGTTGATAAATATATTGGAATATTTCTGCAGTAAAGGCTTTTACAGAACTCTCATATATAATTTCATGAACAAAATCATCTTCATATATAAAGTGAGATAAAATTGCTTTGCCAATTTCATCACATTCTTTATATATTTCTAATAATATTCCTTATTCTCTAAGTTTATTGATTGTTTTAGTATTCTTTCTTCATCCTTCATGATTAAATCAATAGACACATTGATATTCATATATATAGAAATACTTTTTCTTATAGCTTTTAATAATGTATATTTCTCTGAATTCATTTTGTTCTTCATATTATGAGCAAGCAGAAAGATTCAGTCATTTTTTTCTAATATAGTTGTCATAAGTAGTTGCTTTTTCTTCATTTATTTTAAAATATATTCCAGCATAATATCAGTTAATATATTTTTTGCATTCTCTACATCTTTCAATCTGAGAGTTGGAATGAATTTGTTGTGAAGTGAGTTAATATGAGTCAAAATTTCTTTTTACTCTTTTGGTAATAAAGAGTTCTTGTTCAACTTTATCAATCTAGTCTTGAGTTAATTTCAATTTAATATGGAAATATTTATGAAGCTTGATAGTAATTCAATCAGCAAGTTCACTATAATATTGATTACATTTGTGGCTAGAGATGAAAAGATTTCTATAATACCAATATTTACTATTGAGTTCTCTCCAGTCAAATGATCATTAGTTATTCCAGTTATAATCTTGCAAAAATTTTTTATTCAGCTGGTTGTAATCTTTTCAGATATATTTTTTTTATCTGATTTTGATTTCTTCTTGATAGATCTATACTTTATAACTTCTTTTGATACTTTGAATAATTTGAGAAGAAATATTTTCAAAGTCAATATCTCTCAAGTTTTGGTTAAAAGTTTTAATAGGGATCCAGACTTCATTTATAATGATTTCAATACTATTATTATTTATATCTTTATATTATTTAGATATTATAATATTTTAATCATTATGTTGCCACATGAAAAATGATTTCTTTTCCAAGTACTGTTTTTCAAATTTACTTTCAGAATCTTCTTCAAATTCATCTTCTTCAGAACTTATTTCATTAAAAATTAGTTCTTCTCTATCATCATAAATAAATTTAATTAGTATTTTTTCTTTTTGGTCATTATATTCAAAGGTTAATAATCCTTTTTTAATATCAATATTTGCTTTGATCTTGTTTAAAAAGTCTATTTTAATAATAACTAAATAAGTTTTCACTTTAATAATATCTACTTCAGTGAGAATTACAATTCTATCAATGTTTAATAGTAAATTATTAATAGCTCCAAGAGACTATTTAGATACTTTATTTATATCAGACATAAAAATATTTGAACTTCATTAAATTTTTAATCCTAGATCTTTGATAAAATTATAGGTAATAATATATTCAGAGATACCAGTATCAATAATTAAATCAATAATATTCTTTTCAACTTTTGCTTTACATTAGGCAGATGTGATTTTGAGTTTTTGTCCAAGTAATATTCTTCTTTTTCTCTTGAATTTGAGTGTAGTAGCTTGATATATTTCTTTTAATAACTGAGTTCTTTGAGATAATGATGTCTGAATAAGTTAAGTAACAGTAATATTTGCTTTTTGTTAGGCCAAATCTTCTAGAATATCATAGAGTTCAGTCATGATAGCAAGTACAGATAATATAATTTTGCTTTTCTTTTGCAAATAATCTTTTTGATAAGTTTTTCTTCAACTATCTTGAATAATCTAGTATTATTCATATCTTGATCAAGAATAATTTCAGAAGTTTCCACTTGTTCATCTTCTTCATTATCATTTGATTTTTTCTTTTTCATTAACCACTTCTTTACAGAGTTGACTTACAGATCTGGTTCCATAAAAAGTAGTTTTTGAATTTCTAGTCTTCCTTTCAGCAACCAAGTATTCATATGAACCAAGTAACAAATTTATATTATTAGATTTGACAGTTAATATTTGAATATTATTAGTAAGAGCTTGAATTTAAGCTAATAATATATTTTAACTATTATCAATATTTTAATTTTTGTTAGCATTTGTCTGATTTGGTAACATATTATTTTATTGCTGATTATTTCCATTTAGTCTTGGATGATTATTTTTAAAATTATTTTGATTATTTCTGTATGATTGCAGTTGAGAACAGTTAGAACAAATGTGACCTGGCTTATTATAATTATAGCAGGTTGAAACTGATTTAAGATTTTGGTTATTAGACTAATAATCTGAGTTATTCTATTATAGTTCAATCCTTTATTAGTTTCAATATTTTCTATCTGCTAGTTGAGATCTTGTAGAGCTATCAGAATAGTATTTAGTATTAAATTATTCTGAGTTTGAGATTGATAATATTCTTGAGTTGGCATATCTGTGTCAACTTTCTTTACATTTTTTATTACTTGAATTATATTTAGAAAAGTTTTATCAATAGAGATCTGTATTCATTTTCAGATTTCTAGTTTAAGATCTTTTCTGTAAAGTTAGATCTTATATTCTTCTGGATATTTATTATTTGGATTTACTTTACAAAATAGATTGATAAATTTGTTTATATATTCTTCCACAATATCAGTCTGTTATAGGATTTCAATTTCATCTTGCCATTAGTTAATTTTTTTTCTGATTCTAAAGTATATGGTAAATTGATAACAGAAGTTATAGTCTTGATTATTGTTAGCATCATATACTATCAGACTAATAGTATCATCTCAGTTCCTTTCATCATATCACAAGGTAGTAGTATCTTTAGATATCCTCTCACAAGTTATATTTTTCTGATAGCGATAATTCTATTTACTTGGATGATAATATTAAATTTTTTGAGTCATTCAGTTGGATCTTAATATTTCCTTAGTATTTCCTAATAGGAATTATAATTTTCTCAGTTGGCCAGTTATTTTGCTCAGCTATTCTTTGGATTAAAACTTTAAGAGCTGCAATAAGTCTATCTAAATCTTAATTATTATTTTGTATTATTATGTTTTCTTTTTTAATATCTGATCTGCTTTTAATTAAAGTTGAATAGATGCTGTTACTTTCTTCTGAATTATTATTTAATATTATTTGTAAAGATGATATTGATGATTCTTTTGAGTTTTTAGTTTCAGAATAATATCTGTTAATATCACTAGTGTTGAAAGAGATTCTTGATTATAATTATAATGTAAAGTCTTGTTATATGAATTATTAGAATAAGTATTTAATTAATTCAAGTTATTCTTTTTTGATGTTAACTCAGTTAAATAAAAGTGAGTTTAATAATTATATGACTCTTTGTCTTAGTCATGTATAATGTACTTTACTAAAATTAAGTTAGATAATCTCTTGAAATAATAAATAAATAAATTAATTTAATGATACTGTACTAATATTCTCAAGAATTAAGCAAAATATCTAAAATTGAAGAGAAAATTCTTGTTGAAGGAGATGATAATAAGGACAAAAGTATTAAAGAGATATTCTAAGAATATAATTAGAGTTCTGATATATATCAAGATGATAATTAATAGGTAGTCTAACAAAAGAATAATAATTAGTTATGAAAACTCAAGACACAATTATATATCAATTATTATAACAAGAAAAAGGTATATAAAATATAAAGAAGTTTATAAAGGATAATTAAAATAAGAGATCTGCAGAATCTTTATTCACAAAAGAGAAATATTAAAGAATATATTATAGTAAATTAGTAAGTGAGTTATCACTTGAATTCATCTTAACAATATTGGATTAGAAGAAACTGAAATAATTAAAGGGTAAAAAGAGAAGAATTAGACTATAACTTTTAATAATGATAAAGATTCTAAGATCTTGGCTAATATTTATGGATATTATCTTAATAAAAGATAATTAAATAAAAGAAGTAAAATATAAATTAAAGAAATTATAAAGATTGATTAGTGAAGTTACTAATAATCAATATAATTTGAGACTTAAGTTAATTGAATAGTGAAACCACTATTAATTAAAGAAAATTATTATTAAAGAAAAAAGAATAAAGAAAATTAAAATATTAAAATTAAATAATTAATAAGAAGTGTGACTTATTTATAGTAGAGATCTTCTACTTTCAAAACAAAAAAAAATAAATAAAATAAAAAGAATATCAAGAATATGGCTTATTTAAAGTAGAGGTCATCTACTCTCAAAATCAAAATCAAAATAATGTTATAATCCAAAATCAAAAATCCAAAATCAACTTTATATAGTCAAAGGAATAAAACTGAGTGCAAGATAAGATATTAGTATAACTAAATTATATTTTTCAAACAATTCAAATAAAACTATGAAAGGATACTAATATAATTTATACTTTTCAAATAAATCTTGACAAAACTATTTATTTCAGCTAGGATAGCAAATTCTTTTATACTTTTTTAAATACAAAATTATTATAGTATTACTAGCTAATATTATCTAATATATAAAATATTATAGTATGAATTTTAGAAATGTATATGTCAAAAGATATCAAAAGTTATTGAAAGATGTGAAAAGTTATTAGAGTATGTAAAAAAATATAAAAAGTCATCAAAAGTCATAAGAAGTTATGGAAAGTTATCAGAAATTATGAAAAGTTATCTATGATCAATATGTAATCATTCTACTAAAATTAAAAAGAATTTTTCACTATACTATTCTACTATATACATAAGTATTATATTATAAGTAATATAAAAATATAAATCTCAAATATAAATAAAATATAATGTCTAAATATAAAAGTGTAATAATAAATATAGTAATAAGAAATAATTATATGATATAAAAATAAGAATAATTATAAAATAAATAAAAATTATAAGAAAATGTGATTTTGTATAATCACAGAAAGATTAAGAAATTAAGAATCTTCATGCTACTATGGTAATAATATATATTAAACTATAACTGATAAACTTTATTTTAATTTAAAAATAAAAATTATTTCTTATTAAAATTATAAATTTTTATATAGAGAGAAAATTTTAATTTTTACTATATTTTATTAGTAAATTTAGCTCCTGAATTATTATTTTTGATTGTTATTATATTTTAATAACTTTCTTATTAAATATATTTTATATAATAATAATATTTAATTATATAATAAATTTCTATTTTTATTTCTTAATCTTTAATTTAATATTTTCAAAATTAATAAATAATATTTTTTTAAGTTAATAATATTGTTACCATAATAGCATAAAAATCCCTAATTTCTTAATCTTTTCATGGTTATGTAAAATCACATTTTCTTATAATTTTTACATTTTATAATTATCTTTATATTTTTTTACATCATATAACTATTTCATATTACTATATTTATTATCACATTTCTATATTTAGACATTATTTTATTTTTAGTCAGGATCTGTATTTTTATTTTTGTATTATGATATTCATATACATAGTAGAATAGTATAGTAGAAGACTATTTTTAATTTTGGTAGAACAGTTATATTTGGATGACGATCTCAAATGTCTTTCCATGTCCTTTGATGTTCTTCGATATTCTCTCACGTCCTTTCACGTTTTTCTACATCTTTCAATGTCTTCTCACGTCTTTCCATGTCTTTTAATGTCTTTTCACGTACTCTGACATTCTTTAACATTCTTTGATATCTTTCAATGTACTTCAATGTAATCCACTTATAAATAGTATTCTAAATTATAACATGTATATTAAATAGTATTAGTTAGTAATACTATAATAATTTTGTATTCGAAAATGTATAAAAGGACCTGCTATCCCAGCTGAAATAAACAGATTTGAAAGAATTATTTGGAACATACAAATTATAC
>CAJVPS010001880.1:0-13835 GCA_910591765.1 Ambispora leptoticha | reverse complement strand
TAAGCACCAAATAAACGAAAAACACCATTAATCATAATGAAAAGATCATACGATATATGCAGAAACACAATCACAACTGATAATATAATTGCTAGAATAGGAAATCTATAGACAAATAGAAGCTAATTTTAGACAAATTAGTACATAAAGTTCGAAGACTTCACTTTTTAAGAGGACAGACAGACAAAAAATTTTTAATTAATAGAACATTGTAGAATTTTTATTTTTTTAGAATTGAAGATCCAGAGTATACGGTTGAACAAAAACTTGTTTGACAATTACAGTCTGACGATTTACCAAATTAGGATATCGCATTCTAGAATATTTAGAATAATCCACGTGTGATTTCCATAAATTTGATTGGCTGCAGTTCATTTTTTTTACGCCTTGGGATTTGCGTATTACTCAATACTAAACGTACTAAACGATATACGAATAAGCAGTCTTAAACGTCTATTTTCAATAATCCCATTTAATCCCTTCTAGTAAGCCGTTTTAAAAAAAGTAAATGAGAGCTTAAACTTAAGAATTTCTTTACGCATTGTTAAGTGAGAAAGATGCTTTTGTTAACTAAAGCTATAATTTTTTTAGTGTCCGATTATAAAGAAAAAGCAGCAGATCGTAGATGTATATTCGCAAGCTTGATCAATACATATACTGCAGTCGGGTTAAGTCTCTGTGGAGAAGGAAAATGACGAAATGCAAATGGCCAATTAGCAGCTAAGAGAATTAGACTTTTTTATGAATACTTTTCCGATCTTGTTAATTTAAACCTTGACTCTTACTCAATTTGTTCAATACACTACAATCAAATAGTTATTAATAATCAGTTTTATGAGCATCTTGTAGATTCCACTCAAGAAAACCAACCATCTCGTCCTGGTACTAATGAGGGTAATCTAAGTATTAACACCACCAATCCGATAGTAAATCTTGATAGGATTAAACAATTTGTAGATTCAGCTCGACTAGAAAATCAGCAAAAATCAGAATTAATAATGGAACTCAATGGTCGAATTGAGCGAATGCAGCAACATATAGATGATCAAGAAAACAAAATAGAGGAGTTAAGAAGTAAATTACGAAGGGCCTATGATAATATGGCTGAAATTCAAGATTTATGCGATGAAAAAATTAAACATAATGGAGCGCTTGTTGAACAGTGGAATTCAAGGTTTTCTGATCGCCAAAAACGGATTAATTCAGTTATCGAAATAGCGAAAGCAGGTCAGTATAATACTAAATATGTATTTTTTTTTTTATATTGATATAAACGTTAGTTCAACATTTTAATATTTATTTTTAATTTTTGAATTCAAGGTTCACATATATTTTGATCACAATTTCTAATTTTTGCTTATGCTTTAATCTTTATTTCAGAACGGATGTCATTATACAAGGATGTAGAATCGTTAATTCATGATAATTCTCGGTTTTCCATAGAGAATATCATGTTTTATAGTCCACGCGAATGGCTTAATAGACGTAACCAAGTTGTTGTCAAATTTATAGAGACCCTAGTTCGAAATGATCAAGACGATACTTTAAGCCAAGAAAAGTTGTTTAAAACTGCTACTGCCATTGATTTAGTATATGGAGCACGCCATGGAAAATACGTATCAGAAATTCAACTTGCTTTTTCGGCTATTAAATATTCGATTGCCAGGTCGAGATTGATTATTAATATCGATAATCATATCACGAATTCGGGAAGTGAATATCGATTCCAAAAGTGGTTAGAGGAATTGTCAAAACACGAGGAATCTTTGCCTGAAGGTCTTTTATTTCTGGCGTTTGACAATGAACAAAGGGGGCAAAAAAATTATCTTGACCGGGGCTTTAATATAGTGATTTACCACGTTGTTACTAGCTTTGTCGCTTTTAACATGGCATCACAAAACAAAATTCAACATACTAACTCCCCTTGGGCTTATAATTCACTTAACAGGTCGCAATATGAAGAACTTTTCGATGTTAACTTTCAAATGCAAAAAGTTTTTGATGATGAATTATATGCTTTTCTTACTGATATTCTTAATTCATTAATTGAAGAAAAATTATCTTCTAACGATACAATTGATTCTTTTATTTCATCTATAGGAACTAACATTACGTGTATGAAAATATGTTCTTTATGTAATCAACAAAATATTGAGAATCGAAAGAAAATATGCCCAAGATGTGGAATGCGGTTGCCAACTTTAGCCGAGTTACAAAAAGAAGAAGTAATTGAAAATAATATAACTAATAAATTAACTCATCTACTTATTTTTAAACCATATAGTGTTGATGATGAGCAAAACATTACAAGTGTTCCAAAAATTAGCTTCACCCAACAAGTTACCGATCCAAGAGTTAATATTCCCGAGATTTACATTCCTGACCCAATGAACATTAATCCCAACTTCATCGCGAATATCGAAAAAGTTCTTTCACACATAGAAACGATTTCAGGTATTAAATCCAGAATTCGTAAGTGGATGGTCGTAGTTTGCGATGGCGTTCCATATCATCATGCCATCAAACTTAAAGAAAAGTTTCCTTGGCTGGTTCTTATACCGGGACAACTTCATGAAGAGATGAATATGCTTCGGGCATTTGTGGAATTGAATTGGTAAGGCATTTTATAGAATTGTTACACTTAGAGTTTGGAACCGAATTCGACCTTCGAATTTAAATCCGATTTCCTTCGGATCGGATTTAAATTCGGATATAAAACCAATATTTGAATCTGCAATACTCACATTATCTGCACAAACTCATAAAGAACAAAAGTATTCTACCACCAATAGAATTTCTATAATGATAAATAGGTTCGTTCTTAAGTGATCGGATGTTTTTGTCACCAAGTGTATATATGTATGTATATATGCACAATCGAATATTATCGAATAAATTCGGATTAAATTTCAATGCATATTTTTATTAATTAAATTAAATACGAATCGAAAAGCGAAATCCGGTTCCAAACTCTAGTTACGCTAACTTATTTAGGTTAAAGGTCTGGTGAATTATGTCTAATTTGATATCGTTATTAACTTTAATTTTTTTTTTTTTATTTGCTAGGGAAATTGACATAAAACGATTCGCAAAATGTCAGGGCTACCAGACAGAAAATCAGCTTGCCTATTTCAAAAAATGTGCGGACCATCATAAGTCTTGGGATTCTATCTGTAACATCTATCGTCATTCGATTTCTATGGAGCTCATGTGGCCGTATGTAAAGAGCCATTCGGACTTGTTGGTTAAAGGATATATTTCTTGGGCTTAACAGCAGGATTCACTTTATCGAATTAAATATGAACAGGTTATTAATTATTATCTTTTTTTATTATCTTTTTTTTTTTTTTTTTGGGATTTTGATATTAATTTTTTTTAATCATAATTTAATACTGTAATAGACGTTTGTTTATCTTCAATCTATAATCAATTATCGGAAGGCCATAAGAACTAACAATTCTCTTTTAAAAAAAGCTGCTAGGCGAATTTTTTCACCAATCTGGTCTGCGAGACGCCATCCTATCTATTGCCTCATAGAAGCCTTTGATGAAATTCAACTAATACAGCTTGATCCAGTAATACGTAATATTATAGAAAAAAGCTGTGTTATTTCCAGGTCAGGTATTTTTGAACAACACCAAGGATTAGACGCAATCCTGGAAGAGGTAAACAAAACCTTAAAAACCTTAATACCTCCCGTTCCACAACATCATTACTAGAAAATTGCCGCGCGTAATTGTAAAAAGTTTATCAAGGTAATATTTTAATTAAATTAACTAACTATAGGTATAATTGTATTATTATTAATTAATATTAATTTTTAGCTTAGAAGCAATTTGTTTCAAGTAATCGGATACAATGATCGTCAAACATCTGGACTAAGAACTCGGCCGGAATCAACAGTAGAATGTTGAAGATTTCGGACTCATTTACGAAGCCTTGATTTTGTAAATCAAGATCTAGAAGAATATGATTTGAATAAAGATCTTGAAAATTTTACATCTTTGGCAAAAGAAGCATGAAAGAATTTCATTATTGAAGTATTTATTAACAAAAGTAATTTATCTTCATTTAGGCAAATATCTATCACGAATCAAGAAGCTAAAGCACAGGAACGTGACGAAAACATGACTGTTCTTCAAATTTTATTAAAGATCGAAACACTTCTTGAGCTACTTGGTGAAAATTCTCGAAAAAAATATTCCGGATTAAGGTCGAAAAGAAAAGCAGAATTGTTGATTATTTTGCAAGAGGTAAAGCATTTATTTACTGCAAATAATAAAGTTAACCAAGATTGTGATATTACAGAATAGAATGGATAAAATAAAGATCGTGCTCATTTGAAGTAATACGGCAAGATTTGTAACATTTTTGCAATTTACTTGTGCTTTAAGTAATTTATGAATTGAAATCGAAGGGTGAACTTCATAATTCTGTAATTAGTCATGTATTTTTTATTATTCTTAAATTGATCAAATTATCATTCTTAAATTGTAATTTTATTATTTATTTTTTTAATTAAAATAAATATAATACACCACAATTTATAAGTTATAAATTATTAAAATAATTTAATACATTTCAATAAAATTATTATATACTGATATCTATCGCTAAATACGATCATAGTTTTTTTTATCAAACGATGGAGCCATAATCACCCATAATACACGATAAGTTGCCCTAAGTACTGAAATATGAACCTCGAGTAAATGAAATAAAGCCTATATATTTAAAAAAAAAATAATAATCATAAGCTTTATTACATTCTTATAGCCCTTAAAACACTAAAAACCTCATCTCAACCTACAAATTTCAAGATCCCGAATGTAGGCTACTTACCGAATGTTTCTTTAAGTCTAAGTTAAGCTTCGAGTGTTCATGATCTTTAATCTATTTTGACTTAATATTATTATGAAATTACAATTACTTCAACCGGTTAGCTATGTTTTCTGTATGTTAATTCTATAATTAAGGAACTTTTTTAACTTAAAAAACTTTTACTAAATAAGTATACCTGGCTAAAGCGAATCTCTGAAATACCCAAAATACTTAAAGTTTCGTTGTTCGTTGCAAAGATCAGTAAATTATGAACGACGGTTAAAAAAATTTATGCAGTAATATGTAATACAGTAATAAAAGTATTCTAGACATAAAAATTAACCAATCACAAAAAAGCTATCTTAGAGAGTCTGGAATTTTCCGATCATCATTTCTATACCATAAAAGGAGTGATCTGCATTGTCCTAATTTGGTATATCATCAGACTGAATTATAGAAGACAAAGATGCTCTATATGGGATACACAAGCAAACATTTCAAAAATCCCTTAATTATATTTGTATTACTATAAAATTTTATAAATAGATACTCTCTTGCATCTAAATTCCTATTCTCTAATTTAGTAATTCTTCACCCTATATTTTAAAAATGAAAACTCCCACCTTACAACAATTATAGCCCCAGACTATGATGCTTTAAATAATTTTCTTATACTATGGAACCAGGACCTCTTGCCATAAACAATAGTTTAATTATAACTAGAAATTCTATTGTAGTACATAATAGAACTGATATCATTACGTTATTACAATATATACCAGAAACAGAACCGGACCTGCCTACACATAGAGGTTTGATTTGGACAAAAAATTTGTATTCAAATATTCATTTGTTTAATCTTTTTAATATTCGAATATTTATTAAAAATTTTAAATGAATATTTTTTTTTCTTTTTTTCTAATTCGGCTATCCTGCCCTTGTTTATTTGGGGTCAAGTTATTCAAAATTATATGTAAAACTTACAAGTAATTAATCTCTAACTATAGTAGATCCAACCAAACGAAGACATCAGGTGCGACCTGCCTCAGTAGCTCTTGGCCTCCCTCAGAGTCCTTAACTCACTAAGGACTTTTTTCCCGTTGTTCATCGGCTGGCAGCTATCCGCTCATCAAGAAGCAAAATCAGAAAAAACAAACAAACTAAAAAAAAACACAGAGGTATAGGGGACTATGATAAAAGAATACAAAAAACGAAAGAAAAGAGAGTAAAGAGAATATCGAAAAACAAAAACAAAACAGAAAATTTGCTAAACTTAATGCCACAGTTATAAGCCTGTGGGTAGCTTTGAAAAATTACATACTGACTAAACAAATTAGTTTCTACTTCTATTTTTCTCTAAACTAGTATGCGAAAGTAAAAACCCGATAGGAAAACTTCATCGACCGGCTTAAGGTAGAGAGGTTAGAACAGAGTCTCGAAGCATCATTTGTACAGATATCCATTGCATTCAAGGCACGTGTATTCACGTGTTTGTTGTCATATTTTGATTTAGGAAATAAACAATGCTGACTTATTTGGTACATGTAATGTCGATCATTTGGAGGAGTAAGCTAAAATGCCCACTTTTTACAAAAATTTCCTCGAAAAAAAGTGGTGGCCAACGAGAGTATGTAAGGTTCTTCTTGTAAGAGTTACAGTTGTATAGTCTAGCTTCTCCATTTCTACTACTTAGAAGTGCACGTTGGCTACTTCTACAGACTTGTTCCCAGAATAAACCTTTTGGTTTGGATGCCAAATACTTTGGGGAGTCTGCCAGAAGAAACTTAACCCCAAAGAAAACCGTCCGTATTCTTTTGACGCCTGCTCCTCAGTATTTCACGTCTAGATGCTTAGACTTTGTTGACAACAAGCTGCTCCTATTTATAGAACCAAGTTTTAGTATCCACTTCGTCACTTTTCTATACGTTTTGCTGTAGTTCAATTTTTGTTGTTGTTGACCAGAGGATCGTCAGAAAGAGTTCCATTATGTATTTTTGTTTTAAATAAATATTTGAATATTCACTGAATATTTAATAAATATTATATTATAATAATTTTAACTTTATATTAAAAATAAGATTTTTTATTGAATCTTATTTTTTATTCTACACTTTACAAATTGCTAATCTATAAAACAAGATAAGTTTTTTATATTTTTTTTTTTTTTGAGTATCCCTGTTGTAACCACAACTAGGGGCACAGGTGGCGCTCTTTTATTAAAATATTATAAAAGGCTTAGTTACTTTTTAGATATTTACATATTAGTTTGAAAGATTTAGATCTAGTGCTAAAGGGGTTGTTTTTTAGAATTTGTATTTTTTTTGAAATACGATTTCTAACAAAGGAGCTTAGAGAGTTAAGAGGTGTATCTGAACTTTCCCATTTTGCCGAGGTGTATTGACACTATATCTCATAGACTGTAATAATATGTAGCCAGGTCAAAGCTATTCAAGCTTGAGGACAAGTGTTATTATTACCTTGAAAGATGTCCTCTAGCGAGGATGGTATTGCTATTTCCTCATTGACGTTAAGGAAACTGTACGCTTTTTTCCAGATTATTATATTTCTAGGGCATTCTAAAGCGAAGTGCTCAATAGTTTGTAGTTTGTCCAGGCACCAGATACAGTTCCCTGTCTCTGATGGACCAACGTGTTTTAATCGATATCCTAGTGGGAGCGCTCTGTGAAAAAGACGTCAGAAAATATCTTTTTTCTTGTTACAAATCGACTTCAGCGAGAGCCATATGTGTTGTGGTGCCTGCGGAGAAGTTTGTAGAGTAGCTGGTAAAAGAGAAGATTCTTTTAATAGTTCTAAAATTTTTTTGACTGAAAGTTCGTCTCCTTTGCTTCCTTCAATTCTTAATTCATTACTATTCCACGGCCAGTTGGAGGTAGGGGGGACCCTGCCTTTAATTCTTGTCCAGGCCTTTAGATATGGTTTCCATTCTGTGGGCCAAGCTTTTGTGCTTGTATTGCCAGAGTTTAGAGCCTGAGTAGGAGAGATATTCCTTTTCTCACCAAGTATATAGTGAATTCTATTTCTTTCATATGTTGCCCACATAGAGTTGGATGTAAGAAGTCTCATCCAAACTGTGATTAAACGGGCATCTAGCATGTCTTTGATAACTGGAGCTTGAAGCCCTGCTAGTTCTGTGGATTGCTAGAAGGTAGAGTATCTGGGGAGCATCCGTGATGTACCTTTGATCTAGAGAGTTATAATTCTGTTTATTTCTGCAACTTGCTTTCTGCTTGGAGGTAGCAGATATGCTGAGTACCAGATTTTGGATAAGATAAGAGACTTTGCTATTAAGATTTTCCCTTTGAAGGAGAGGTTTCTGTTTAGGAGTTTATCGAGAGCTTTTTTTAGCTTGTTGATGGTAGTGGTCCAGAGGTCTTTTTTCGATTGGCCATTAGTAAGGATGTTGTAACCCAAGATAGTGATAGTTCCTTGTTTCTCTAATTTGACGAATTGATTTTTGTTGCTGAGTTCTACTCGTCGGGCAATAGTGGTAAGAGGGACTAGTTTAGTTTTCGTTTTATTAATTTTCGCATTTGAAGCAGCCTCATATAGGCTTAGTGCAGCTAGAGTTTTGTTCCAGTCTGTAGGAGATCCAATTCCAATTGTCAAATCATCCGCATAAGCAGAGGTTTTGAAGAATTGGTTTCCTAGCTTTATGCCCTGTAATTGTTCTTCTAAGTTCCTTATGAGAGGCTTAAAAGCTAGTATATAGAGAAGTGGAGAGAGAGGATCCTCCTGTCTAACACCTCTTTCTACTCTAAGTGGTTTAGAGATAGCACCAGCGTCTATAATGTGAGCTTCTTGGTTGGAAAAAAGGTTGTGTACTAGACTAATAAACTTATGATCAAAGTTCATATTCTTTAGAGTAAGTTCTAAAAAGTTATGGCTTATGCGATCAATGCTTTTTGCTGATCAATAAAAAGTAACCAATGCTGTTTAGAAGAATCTGCTTGGTTTCTCATAGTAGTAATAATATCAAGAGCTGCGTCAGTGATAGACCTGTTTTTAATGAATCCATGTTGTTGATGCGGAACTATTTTTTCACATATCAGGTTGAGACGATTGGCCAGAATTTTCATAAAAATTTTGGCGTCGCTATTTACCAATGATATTGGTCTCCAGTTATTTATATCTTCGAGGTTTTCTGCTTTTTTGGGTATTAGTGAAATTAAGCTTTTACACCAAGAGATTGGCATAACCCCTGAACTGAGAGCATAATTAAAGACCCTATGAAGAACTGGTGTTGTTGTTTCTTCTGTGAGTTTATAAAACTCATGTGTTAGTCTGTCTGTACCGGGGGCCTTGTTGTTTGGAAGGCTTCTGATAATATTGCTGATTTTCTCTTAAGTGATTTCCTGCGTAAACATTGAGTTAAACGTAGAGGAGACTTGTGGCAAGTTTTGAGTAATTCTCCTTGCTGAGCTAATATCTATGTCCTCTTTTTAGTAAATTTTTGCATATCTATCTCTTATGTAACGAAGAGTATTTTCCTTTGTTTGTTGTGCAGTTTCAGGATCTTTGATGTCTTTTAAAGCTGAGCAAGCTTTCCTAGTTTTGTATCTGGCAAAGAAGTACTTTGTAGATCTTTCTTCTTGTTCAATCCATTGAGCTTTTGAACGAGTTTGCCATTTTTCAGCAAACTGGGTTAACTCTTCTTGAAGGTCTGAATTTAGAGTGTCGATTTGTGAGAGTAGATGGTTGTTTTCCGAGTTGTGTACTAGTCTTTCTTTTAGTCGAGTGATGTTTTTATTTAGTTTTGCAATTTTGTTCTCTGTCGCTCTAGGTTTTCTGAAGGCTCTAATTATAGACTGTATTTGAACTTTGTGAAAGTCCCAATCTTCCACATTTTTTATATCTAAGATTTCATCTAGCACTTCTTTTTTAAGTCTTTCGTTCTTAAAGCAGTTTTTGTCAAATCTCCAGAGAGCAGATTTTTCCCCTTTGGGGTTAAAGTTCAGAATACACTCGACCAGTAGGTGATCCGAGTTTCCAAATTTTGTGTTGACTTCTGAGATTAGATGTGCATTGTTTTCATCAACAAAAATATAGTCCAAGTGTGTAGCCATGGTGCGATTGCCTTGTGTTCTTTGAAAAAACATATAGAAAGGCTTCATCTTTGCAAGGTTAGAGGATTCTAGAAAGTTTTTAGTAAGCTCTTGCAGTTGCTCTTTTGTAGTGTCGCGTTGCGGAGCTGCCTCGCTAATCCTATCTCTTTCTGGGTATAGGTTGGTATTAAAGTCACCTCCAATAATATTAATAGCATTTTCTTTAATTTGAGGAGTTCACTTTTCGAAGAAGAGTTTCCTGTCTCCTGGGCTGGGTGGAGCATATATATTGGAGACTTAAAAAGTAAGCTCTTTGTATTTGAAGTTGGTAGAGATTGCTCTGTTGTTCAAATCTAGTTCTATATTCTTGAAGGTTATATCTTTGTTGCCTGCAAGTATCGCTGTTTTGTTTGTCCAAATAGAGTCAAACATCCATTGGTTTTGGAGAAAGTTTTGTGTATTTCTGTCATTTAAATTTGTTTCTTGTAATATAATTAGATCTAGTTTGTATGATTTTAAGAGAGTTAAGGTCTTTTGTTGTTTTTGCTGATTGTTCAACCCTTTTACGTTAAGAGTTGCCATCTTAAATTTGATATGATTGGTCATAAAAACTTGAGTAGTGGTACAGATTTAGATCTGGAAGTTCTGTACTCCATTACGAGGATTTCTGTATGATGCCTTTCTGACTGGCTCCACCTTTTGTTTCATAGAAGTTTTCTTGTCTTTTTTCCTTTTGTATGAGACAACGGTGAATTCCTCTTCAGCATTAGCCCCACGAGACTGTGAGTTAATTTCATTAGTAATTAGTACCAGAGGGAAGTTTAGAGCTTGAGGTTCTTCTGCTTCTACAACTGTAGTATTAGAAGCATTGACAATAGGATCGTTTTCTTTGTCCACATCACTGAGAGTTTCATTGTTGGGAACTTCTGAGTCTTCTTCCATCAATGTGGGGTTTACTATCTCCTCTTCCCTAACCTTTTCTGAGTTGGTTAAAGTTTCCTCAGAGTTGGGTAAAGGAGTTTCTTCTGTTTGGTTCATGTCCATATTTAGGTCCTCTGTGAGAACCTCTTGTTCTAGAGTTTTGTTTCTTTCTTCTTCTCCTTCAAAAGAGGTGGTTCTGTTTTTCTTCTTGTTCGCTGTAAACTCTTTATATTGTAGACGGAGTTTAACTGCTTGTAGGTATTGAGGACATTCCTTTTTGATATGCCCTCCTTCATCGCAGAAGTAGCAAAGTTTTGGGGCTGAGCACCATTCTGTGATAATTTTGTTGTCCATAATTATGTAGAAACGTGGGATTCTTTCTTCAAGCTCTGTGTCATCTGTAGTTTCAAATGTAATAATCCATTGGTCTGTTAAATATGGTATACCTTCAATTAAGAGAGGTTTGATTGAGGCAATTTTGCCTATGTTATCGAAGGCTTTTCTAATTTCCTCTGAGATAAGGTTCTTGTCGCCTAGTGGAACATTTCTAATTTTGATTGGAAGAAAGGATCTTCTTGCATTAGAAGGGATGTAACCAAAGTATGTTCTGTTAAAGATTTGTATCCCTTCAGAAGCATAACGCTTTAGTTTCTCATTGCTTGAGAAAACTAATTCTAGGTGTGTGCATGCACCCTTGTTGATGTGTGGCTTAGCTGCTATTATATCACTTCCTGCAGTTTCGTGAAGTGAAACCATAATTTCGTTTAGTGAGCCAGTAAGATATTTGATATCTAGAATAAGAGCATTATCATTTCTTGATTTTATATTATTTCTTGGTGAGAAAGAGGAAAAGGTTGATTGTTCTCTTTTGACTTTAGCAAAGAGACTTGTCCAGGGCCTGTTTGGGGTTTATTTGCTTTTGTTTACTTTACTTGAACTCGAGTTAGTTAATAATGCCTCATATGGGTTTACGCGTTTCGTTGTTGTTGAAACCGAGTCTTCTTTGTTGTTGAGTTTTTCATTACGTGTCTCGTGATCAGACGCATCTAGTTTGTTGTTTTGATTCTCACTTTCTTTGGAGAAACCTATTTCGTTCTCTAGCGATACTTGTTCTTCCCAACTAGGAGTGCTATTATCATTGCCGTCCTGTTGTGCAGTGTCTACCGGAGTTTTAGGGATACTGTTTGTTGTTAAAGTTTCCTCTTTAGAGCAAGAACCTTTTTTATTGTATGCAGTAAGTTTTTTCATGTTGGAGTAGTCAATATATTTAATTTTTTTGGTTTGCGGGCTTCAATAGTAGAAGTTTTGCGTTTCTTGGGAACAAGGGCAGTTGCCCCTGTTCTGGTATTGTTTTTGAAAAAAAGCGAACTCTTTACTAGATTAATTTTGTTTTTCCTAAATTACTCTCAACCCTAAACGCAGGTGGTCAGGAGAGAGAGATCGTCGATCATTCAAGTTTTTTATATTAAATTTAATATTGTACTAATAAAAATTAAAAATTTATTTTTAATTAATCAAGTAAATTTAAAAAATAATTTTTTAAAAATTAAAGAAGTTTTTAATAAACCAATTTTTTATTTGCTTCTAATTAAAGTTGTAAAAAAGATTTTTATAATTTTAATAGTATTTAAATCATCTAAATTGGCCTAGTAGATCTTAAGATATTTGGAATCAATGATGCAAAAATAATGATTTACAAATTGCTAGTTATACAAAATATTATAGACTATAATACTTTGTATAACTTCCAAATATCTTGAGATCTACTAGGCTGATTTGGATGATCTAAATACTATTAGAATTATAAAAACTTTTTCTTCAACTTTAATTAGAAGCCCAAGAGAGATTAGTTTATTAAAAACTTCTTTAATTTTAAAAAATGATTTAAATATTTAAAAATAAATTTGTATAATAGTATTTAGCTAAGCTACAAAAAACATTCACTAAATATTCAGTGAATATTCAGTGAATGTTTTTTGTGACTTAGATTTAAATATATATATATTCATTGAATATTCATTGAATATTTAGTAAAAAAGTTAAATATTCGAATATTCAATTTGATGAAAAAATTATTATTCAAATATTCGAATATTCAATGAATATTTGAATATACTATTCGTCAGATCAGACCTCTATCTATACAACATTTAGAAAATGTTGATGTATTAAATAATTATTTTCTGGATATAATATTTGACGATCTTACTTTTTCTATCAAACCTATAGAATAAGAATTGGATATACTTCCTTTGCAACTCGATGCAGATATTGTACAGATACAAGACACAGAAAATGAAGTTCTTGCTTGACTTATTAAAGATCTCAATGAAGTAAAAGAAGAAGTTTTTTTTTTTTTTTTTTTTGTAAATGCCATAGTTGAAACTTTATTTAATAAAATAGAAAGAAATTCTACATTAAAGATTTCAGAACTACATTCGTGCTACTATATAATAGACACCCAATGTGATATTATACCCTCTAATTTTCTATATAGTGCAATCAATTATTAGCATTAATTGGTTTGCTAAAATAGGTTAGAGGAAATCTAAGGTATATATCATGACATTACAGTTGGTTTAGTTAAAACTTCTTTAAGCAATACGAAAAGAAGAAAGTAAATGAAAAGTAAATAAAGTATTTAATTAGTGAATTTAAGGATAAGAATAAGCTATAGGTAATTTGTATATTTAATAATATGATATTATAAGTTATAAGAAAAATAATTAGCTATATAGAAGTTTATATAGGAAAACTATTATGTAGAGTATATAGTATATTTAATTGTATAGAGTTATAAAATATAAAAGTAAAGAATAATAGAATTTGTAAGGATATATAATTAATAAATTGAGATATAAGTTGATTAGAAGAAAAGGCTATCATCAATTTCAGGAATTTTCTATTTAATAGTAGCATTGTTAGAGAAGAATTGTTGTTTATTAATTTTGGAAGTTTTGGTTTTTGCAGTAGTATCAGTGAAATTTTGTTGTTGTTGGGATTGTTGTTGTAAATTATTAGATTTTGTAG
>CAJVPS010001879.1:0-13835 GCA_910591765.1 Ambispora leptoticha | reverse complement strand
GGGGGGGGGGGGGGGGGGGGGGGGGGGGGGGGGGGGGGGGGGGGGGGGGGGGGGGGGGGGGGGGGGGGGGGGGGGGAAGGGGGGGGGGGGGGGGGGGGGGGGGGGGGGGGGGGGGGGGGGGGGGGGACCGATGGATGTTTTCCTGGTAAAACTGTAACAGTGCGTTTCAAGCTAAAACAAAAAAAAATAGTAATAAATTATTATGAATGATCCGAATTTTTTATATTTATGATAATAATTAATTTGAATTAATCAATACCAAATATCAATAAACTTGTAAAAAAAACCTGAAAACAATCGTCAAAAAACAAATTAAGATAAATTTGATTATTTAGATATACGAGTATTTTAGCAAAACATTCAAACCTTCGATAAATGGTAACTTATCATCTCCAAAAATTATTCATATGCTTTCTCGAGGCAATAATTGTTTTTCTCTGAAAAATTATAAATTAGAAAAATTCGGTTTGTCTTCAATCCGTTAAATTTTCAAAAACTTAAATGAATTCATTTTATAGTTACTTCTTATAATCACAAAACTAATATAATTCATTTGGATGTGGAATAAAATAGGATTTTGTTAATCAAGGACAAATTGGGTAGACGCTTAAATCCTGTTGGACGTGTTTTTTCATATCCTAAAAACGTTATAGAGATCTGACTGAGCTGCTCTATATTATTTCGATAAAATTTATTCATATGATCAAAGCAAATTATAAAAATATGACCAAAAGTTTAGAAACACTACATAATTTCTGTCAATATTAAAATCAAGCCATGATTTTAAACCACCCGCATTTAAATATTAAGCCATAATTCAGGCTTAAGTCATGTGATTCTAAGAAAACCCACCGAAAATTATTGCGATATATTTGAAAATTCGCAGAAATTTAATGACTCCGTACGTCCGCTTTTCGTTCCAGATGGTAGATCCCGGACTGGATCACGGTATTTAAATCGATTGAAACCCCTTCATATCACGGAAATGTGTACCGGTCAAACTCGTTTATTTTTTTGTCGCTAAACACAATTTTACAAGAATTTTCGGTATACAAATAATAGGTAAGTAATGCGGTATCACTTCACCGTGGTAATCATTCATCATGATTTAAAATGCAAACAAGATCATGCCTCGTATAATTACAGATCAAGCATCAGAATTTTTAATAACAAATCAGGCGTACAGCTTTTTTATAATATGTTAAGAAAGTCAAACTTTGTTGGCTATGCTAAAAAAATTAAATATATATTTTACTCATAATAGTGGCAAATTCTGACGAAGGCAAATTCAAGTTAAAGACAACGACGATGATAATGGAGACATTAACGACGATGTTAATGAGCGACACGATCGAATATTTTTACTTTATTGTTTATAATACCACCCAATTAGAAAGAACAACCCAAATTGGATAAAAGTTGACATTGTAGTTTAAGCTTTCATTGTTGACTAAATTTGGGCATAGCATGCGATCTTACTATACTAATAGTATTTTAGAAACATTAATGCGTGCATTAATAATATTAACCTTTTTTTAAAAACTAAAGTAACATTAAAAATTAATCATTAATGTAAATGGGAGAATGCAATGAATGCACTCTACCAAATGAATGTATCAATGAATGCCAAAAGTTTTTGAAATAAGCGAGATCTTTTATTAGTATTGTTCCTGGATACATTATTTTATTTTAGAATTTATCGTATTATTTGATCACACTAAGAAACGAACAATAGATATGGCCGTGTCCCTAATTTTCTTATTGTGTTGCGTATGAGCTTGATGCGGTTTGACGATTTTCGATGTGTCACGTTCTACAATATATGCTATATTTGTATTGGGACAATATTAATAAATTTAGTATGTGGATATCCGAATCAAGTAGAAAAATTGTGCATTGATTGATGCACACATATGCTCTTCTGCTACTACACTTATTAAACCCGTTTATCAGTTAAATACTTTACTGACGTTTCTATTATGATATTCTTTATTTTAATTAAATAAATTAAAAAGGACAATTGTTTTTTGTTTTTTCTATCGTTTTGCCTATTGTCTGTTATGTATGCATCCATAGTTTGTGTCACTGATATGTTTGTAAAACAAAAAAGGAAGGTTTTTTTTTGGGTAATTATGATGGATAATAGCAATGGAATCAGTGAATTTCCATTGTCATTAATTTAAATAAGGGATATTGTAATAGATAGTACGAAACGAGTACAAATGTGTCTGCATGGCATGGATTAGTATATAATAAGAGGTGAGGAATGATTCATTCCAAAAAAAAAGACAATATTTTCTAGCGATTTTTTATAAAATAACTCGCCCTCATCTTCCTGATATTGCATTGAAATATTTCTATATTTCACTCTTTTTTACTTATTGTAATAATAATAATAATACTACTTCCAAGCGAAGTTCTACTGTATATTAAAACCAAAAACAAAATTTTATAATTCCTTTTAACGAAAAAAATACTAAAAATGTCTTCAAAGCATTTCTTTAGCAAATATCAACAGCAAAATAATCTTAAAAAAAAGTCTTCCTCCTCGACTTTAGTACAGAGTATGGAGAACAGCAACAGCGACAACAATAATGGTACACTACCCGAAATTACGATAACAAGAAGTTCATCGTCAACTTCACAAGAACTTAACGCTATCCTAGCACAGCGAACAAAACCAAGCTTCGATATTAATAACTCTCCAACCTCTATGAATTTTGATTCTTCTTTAGAGAACAATAAGAATTCTTCATCAACACAAAATTTACCACCAGCTTACGGCTCAGAATCAGACCAAAAATCTACCGACACCGCCACGACTTCTGTTTCAATTCCCATACCAGCCCATTTACCAGTTTCAACACCAACAGCTCCCTGTTCAGACTTACTTCCCAGCTATGCACATGCCACAATCGATATGCCACCATCATACTCTTCAACATCGAAAAACATCAACGATGAATTCGGTATGAGCCCAATCGAGCCCCAAATTCCTTGGTCAATCACGAAAAAATTGTATATTCTCGGATTTTTTGTTTGGCCATTATGGTTTATTGGAATGGGATGGTGCGTCTTTGGACGGGAAAAGGAGACAAGGAAGTGGGCGAAACGCTGCATGTGGAATTCATTAGTGGTTGCTGCTGTCTTCACATATTTGTTGGTCGGATATTTCAGAACTGGAAGTCGCCTCGTATAATAAGGATTTGTGGGGTTTGATGTTGAAAAAAGTTGAAACGAACAATGGTTTTAAGGAGGTGTTTCGTGTGCGCCTTTATTGTTGGCTGGTCTAATAATATACATACGAAGTGAAACAAGAAGTTTAACATTTGATTTTCCCCCTGTATTTTTATCTTTATTTTTTATAATTAATAATTAATTTTTTTCCGAAATTAACGGATAAATTCCTTTGTAATATTTCGTATATATATATCTCTCTTTTTTCTTTATTTCATTATTGATTATTTTATTTATTTGGTTTCTTCTTTGTGTGTTCTTTTAATTTATTTATTATGTTCTTCCTCCTTCATTAATTTAATTAATACTCTACAGAAATACTTTGCATCTTGCATTCGCATTTTCAACACATTTAGCATACATTCATAACAACACATTTCATTTTAAGAAACTAATAATTTTTTTTTCTTTTTTGTAAATATTAATCATGTTAAAATTTCGAGCCAATTTATTTAACAATCTAAACAAAATAAACGAAACAAAAAAAGTTGGTCAACGTCAAAAGAATTTTTCTCAGTTTTTCAATATTTTAAGAAATAATAAATTTTTTAATTCGATATTACGTAATATGGCTGATTCCACGAATTATTCATATGTGCTTTGGCTCCCAAAATGATTTAGTTTTGGCTTGAATTATATCGGCTGGTGAGAATCATGTGTTTGGGAATTCGATATCCTGGGACCGAATAGACTGCTTGTCATCGGACATCAATTACTCGGATATCGTAACTAAAGAATTGTTGTACGGTGTAAAATAATTACTAATTCGCAATTATAGAGTTGACTATTTAAGACAACACAATTGTTCTAAATATATAATTCTTTGTAATGTGATAACTATAATTAGCAAATCTTGAATATAAAGAGTCAAAAAACAATATTAGGATTTTATTGATTCGCTGATCTCCAATTAAATGTGACAGATTAATAGCATATTTTCGGGATTGAATAAGCTCAAAGATTCCTATTATGTGCAGACCCCTCTATAATCACTAATTTTGACTTTTCCCAAGAAAGGTGATTATAGAAGGTAAACGTACGTATAATCACGTAATTGTCATATGGTTTCTTGATATTTTTTTGTGTACCTTACGGGTCCTCAAAATATGTCTGCTCGGATGTGGGGTTTTGGGGGATGAGTACGCGCAGAAAATTACCGCCGTCCTTTCTACTGTAACTGTACTAAAACTCATGATAGGCAGTTATCATTAGATCAATAATACATTCTTGAAACCAAGCAAGTAGGAAAAGTGTACCATGACTCCATCTATTCTCAACTCTAATAAAATTTTTATCCTAGTTTTGGGGGTAATACATTCATTGTTTGTTTGTTGTGTATATGAATAGGTTTCTATGTATTTTTTTTGTTGAGAAAAAATTATTAAAATAGATTGTTTGGTTGTCTTTTCACCTTCTTTTTGTTCAAAAAAATATTTCATTCACTCTTTTCATATTTAATATTATAAAAATTTTTGATTAATTTAAAGCATTGTACAATATTATTATAGTCATTTGTGAAATCGTATATATTTATTGAAAGAACTACGCGTCATTGTTCGTTTCACTTTCCGAGAGGACACTATTAGATTAATAAACATTAAAAGATAAAACCATATCCATTCATTATCTATACCTTATAAAGTATATATACATATATTACATTCACACAATAAAGAAGGAAGAGACGTATACACTATAAGAATGCCGTTTGGAATTTCGCATGATATTATTCTTACATTAGCGCGGTGGAGTCTTCATGGGTTTTTTCGAGACATAAAGGTTGTTGGTCAGGAAAACGTACCAAAGGAGGGACCTATTATCGCTTGTTCTACACACAGGTAAATTCAAACAACAATGCAATGTGACGAATATTTACGAGATGCATGATATGATACGAAGAAATTACCTGATTAAGCTTAGCGCATTTTTCATAGTAGAAAATATCTAATCAAAAGATTTGCTTAATCTTTTTTTAAAGTAACATGATTGTGGATGCGGCAGTTTTAGCAGCCACATTTCCACATAAGCGCAGACTTCACTTTTGGGCGAAAAATTCACTATTCGCCAATAAACATTTTCGAGCAATCCTAACCGATTCTGGCGTGGTACCTGTTGATCGGACCACAAAGAATAACCAAGGATTATTTTCAGCTACGATTGATGTGTTAAAATTGGGAGAGGTAGTTGCAGTGTTTCCCGAAGGTGATTATTTATTCTTATTAATTATTATTGATTAATTAGATTAATTGGATTATAAATATCTATACGACATATGATATTTAGGCACATCACATTCAGAATCACGATTACTTCGTCTAAGAGATGGTGCATCGTGGGTGAGCAAGCACAATATAATATCTTGGATCTTCCTCTCTTTTTTGTTTTCCTTCGCATTTCGGCATCGAAAATTTAAGTTTACATCCAAACTATATACATATCAATATTAATCAAACTATATAAATATAAAAATATTAGGCAGCGTTAGCATACACAAAGCACATCAAATCGGAACAACTTAATGGAATAGCACCTGATGATGACAGTGTTAATGATGACACTAGTAAATCACAAGAGAAGAATTATAATCAAAAATCTAGTCAATCACCATCCAAAGTGGTTATAGTTCCAGCGGGAATAACTTACGTTCAGAAAACAAAATATCGGAGTTTGGTTATATCCTCGTAAGTTTTAACTTTTATTTTTTGCTCGAGAGTGGAAAAGTTGTTGATGATCTTGATTAATCGACAAATAAAATAGATATGGTCCACCAATTGATGTTGAACCCTATTTAGAGGATTTTGAGAGAGATGATCGCACGACTGTTAAACGATTGACCCAGCATATTGAAAAAGAGATAGAGAAATTGACGATAAATGCTAAAGATTGGGAAACATTAAATGCTGCAAACATGGCACGTCTGCTTTTATTCTCTGATGATAAAGATGTGGCACTTGATGATCACGTGAAAATAACACAAAGGTGTGATTAACGATGCTAATTTACTATTAGTTACACTTAAAGTGAAACATGCTCATTAACAAAAAGTTTAATATTTCAGTCTTGTAAATTTTTTTACCACAACCGAAGAAGCATCATCGCTGAAAACCAATCTCCACCAATATAAAACCACATTGGACTCGCTAAATCTAAACAACATCGACATAGCACGTTACGAAACGCACGATCTCACCATCCATTGGGCACTATACACTTTCGTAGCCGAGTCCTGTAAATCGCTGATTCAACTCCCATTCTTCCTGCCAGGACTACTATTTCATTGGCCAATCTATATCTTGGGAAAACTGTCTGCGCGATATGAAGTTTATGAGGAGAATAAAGCACAGAATAAGATTATGTTGGGATTGGCGTGGCTGATGTTGGCGTATCTTTTCTTATTTTTGGTGATTTGGATTGCATTCTTATTTACCCCAGCAGGGTTTGTGCTGGCTGGTGGTTTTGTGTTCATTTTTGCGTGGTATCACATTGCATTAGTAGATAGGTGAGCTATCAGTGATGAACTTATGACCTTTCTTATGGTTCGCTCTTACTAACACGTCCATCCTTAAAAAACACACACACACACGCAGTCATTACGACGCATTCAAAGACGTTCTCTCATCGTATTGTATATTCAAAGCCTTAATAAGCGGCAAAGGAAGTGACGCCCGTGAAAAAGTAGAATCCCTTGTATCAATGCGTCGTGCATGTATTCGAAACTTGAAAAGAATAGAAGAGGATTATCGGGGAAAGAGTGACGATCTACGATACGTGTTTGAGTATCGTGCGGGCGTTGGTAGAGATGATGCAAGGAATGGATTCACTTCAAATACCAACGGAACTGCAAATGGAAATCATTTAGTGAATGGTGGCAGCAACGGCGATGATAATTATAATTATAAAAAGTCTCTGTAAATTTTGTATTTTTTGTATTTTATTTGAATGTTGATATGATTGTATGTTAATAATAAATATTGTTATTTAATGGAATATATAATAAGTTGACCTTGATTTAGATCATGTTTGATATAAAAGGAAATAATGTCCGCTTTATCTCTTCGTTGCAACAATGCTAATAATGCACAATCCCTGATCTTCGGGCAAATCATTACTAATAATTTAGGCCAGCATTATCGTTTCGCGTATATTTACACGATTATGGTGGATCCCACGAACACGGAATTTAAGCACATAAAACCCCGTTTGTTTAGTTTGTTTATATACATGTGTTTCGTAGAAAAAAAATAGATCTCGCTAAATAAATAACGGTTAACGCGCCACCCTATCCCCCAATAATTGCATCACATGCCCAAAGTACAATAGGGTGTGATTTTACGGTAAAAAACAGTCGCGATTCGTGTCTTCATTATATTGAAGTATACCTATTCATTAGGAGACGTCAAAAATTCTCCGTTTTCATTTTTCCTCGACAAAATAGCCTGTATTTTGTTACAAAGATTTGTTTAATTCTAAGTATCTTCACTTTTACAAAACCTTCTTTTTTTGTTAGTTTTGTTATTCTCATTCGATCGTTTACGTAAAGAATTATCACCTTCACTACCCATACAAAATACTCTTACACCCTGGTAATAAATAATGGAGATCCCCAAAGAGGCAAGTACCTCCTCTTCGTCTGTCGTGCTCAGTGCTCAGCAGCCTCTGCCGCCACCTCTTCTTTCTTCTTCTGCTCAATCACAACCACAACAACAGCAAGCTCGGACGGGCGACTCACAAATATATAAGGCTACGTATTCGGGTGTACCTGTTTGGGAGATGAGGTGTAAAAGTGAGTTGAACATATACCACCATGATTATTTTTATTTTTTTTTGGCTCGCAAAGTAAATGCGTTCACTTTTACTAACCGTTTTACTTGTTATCTCGAATTGCGTAGGCGTCGCCGTGATGCGAAGAAAATCTGGTAATTTATTTATCTATTCGAATCTAATTAATTCAATGTAAATTCGTATATCGTACACAATCGGTGAATGTTGTTCCAATATTGGCACATATATTTATTTAATTAACGATCTTTTGTGGTACTAGATGGCTGGTTAAATGCCACTCAAATCCTAAAAGTTGCAGAGTTTGATAAACCGCATCGAACAAGAATCTTGGAACGCGAGGTACAAAAAGGGGAACACGAGAAAGTGCAAGGCGGGTATGGAAAGTATCAAGGTAAGTCGATTAATACTGACGTCATCGATTAATATTTTTATTCTCGCTCTCTTGGACACGATTCGGTGTGCATTTCATTAACTTTCCCTTTTCGATTGATTCCTCCTTCGTTAGGAACATGGGTACCGCATAAAACTGGTGTTAGTCTTGCAGAGAAATACAATGTAAAAGAATTATTAGCACCAATTTTTGATTATGATCCATCGGCATTAGCAAGTCCGCCACTTGCACCTAAACATATCACCGCTGCCTCAAGTAAACCACGAAAACCACGCGAAAGTAAAGAACCAAAAGCGATAAAACCTAAAGCGACAAAAAAATCAAAAAAAGCAGCTGCCGCAGAAGTTGCAGCTGCCGCAGCCGCAGCTGCCCAACCGGAACCAATGGAAGATTTGTCAATTGATACTGATATTGAAACGAACACGAACGAAGGAGAAGCGATTAGTGTAACTTCACCCATATCAAACGTCACCACATCAGAAATATCGTCACTTGCCACAACTCCAGCACCGATTGAATCATCAAATGAATTGTCAGACTATGATATCACTCTTCCTCCTCCTCTTCAATCAACTTCACATCATCATCATCATCATCATCACCATCATCATCAATCACAATCATCACATCATCATCAATCAAAATCGAAAAAGCGTCGACAATCCGAACATAATGGTCGACCTCAAAAACTTATCAAAACTGTTTCCGCGACAGCACGCCAATACGGAGAACAGATGCTTAAATTCTTTACGGCTCGTTCATCAATCCCAATTCCGGATTTTTTGTTGCATCCACCGGCTGATTTTGATCCAAATGTTAAAATAGATCAACAAGAACACACAGCGCTTCATTGGTCAGCAGCGACCGGAAAAAATCAAATTGCCAGAATTTTAATACAATCAGGTGCAGACATCGCTCCCGGTAATGTACGAGGAGAAACACCTCTTATGCGAAGTGTTGTATTTCCTTATTGCTACGATAGTCAAGGATTCAATGAATTGTTGAATTTGCTACGAGATTCCTTGTGTCATCATGATTACAGTAATCAAACGGTGTTGCACCATGTTGTTACTTATGCTGGCACAAAAGGGCGAGATCGTCCGGCAAAATATTATATGGAAAATCTTCTCAATCAACTCGCGACGCAACAACCCGAAGAATACCGAAGCTATTTTGTCAACTTGCAGAACAACAAGGGTGATACAGCGTTGAATATTGCCGCCAGGAACGCCAACAAGAAACTAGTAAAACTATTACTAGATGCCGGTGGTGATCCTCAGATACGAAACCGGGAGAATAAGAATGCCGAAGATTACATTCTTGAACATGAAGCAGAGGCAGCACGATTACGTGAAATCGAGCTGCAAAAACAAAAATCAACACACACCGTAAATTTGGAAACCTCCACGTCTACAGTTCGACCGAATGCACGTAATCGATTAATTCCCAGTGCTAATGCCATCCTACAAGATTTTCAAGAATGTTATGAAGCGAGATTACTAGGAAAAAAGAAAGAGCTGATTGCAGTCCAGTCTGATTTACAGGCTGTAAAATGGAATATCGAGGTCGCTAATAATAGTCTAGAAGAAACAAAAACAAACACAGACAAATTACCAGAGCTGAAAGAACGGGAAGCTGAATTGGAACGTTTAGTGAGAGAAAAACTTGATTCACGGTATGCTGAACGGATTCAAGCATCATATGAATCAGAGTTGAAGAACATCAAAAATGTTAATACTAATGTAGATTCCACAAAGTAAGCTTTACTTTACATTACTTTTACATGATTTCTTTTTATTGATTAATATTTACTTTTACTTGATTTTCTTTTTTATTAATTCTATGAACTTAATGATAACTTTAGCTTAGCTGAGCTCCGAGAAAAAGTTGATGCAGCGGAAAAAAATTATCAAATGTCGATCGGAACAGTGCTCAATACCATGATGGCCAGCGAAACAAAACTGGCTAAATATAAAAAATTAATAGAAAATTGTTCAGGGATTGAGTCTCAAAAATTCTTGGATAAAATTGGAGTTGTCCTTGAGAATCTTCCCGAACAATAAAAAAAATATTATAATTATTATTATTATTATTTATTATTTATTATTAGTATTATATTATTTATTATTATTATTATTATTATTATTATTATTATTATGTATTAAATATTTTTGATGAATAAATCATGAGAGAATCTATTTCCGTTGTTTCGCTTATGACCCAATGTAGAAAATCTTAAATGTGGGATCACATTAGGTATTCTATAAAATAATACTAATTAACACTAACTATACAATACTAATGGCAGAATCTAACACCAATGCAGAACCGCGGCCGCTTGTTGTTGGGCCAGAGACACCAATCTCACCATATCCCATAAAATTGAAGAGTGAAGTAGTAAAAGGATTTGGTCGTGGTAGTAAAGAATTAGGCATTCCAACAGGTGTTAATTCACTTTCAAAGTGAAGCGTTCATGCATAAGTGTAATAGAAACAAAACATTTTACGTTGCATTATGATGATAACAAATTTATTTTATTTTGCGTTATGACATAGCTAACCTCTCGGAAGATACAATAGGCGCAGTATGCAATGGCGTATCGACTGGCATATACTATGGATGGGCACAGGTGGTTGGTAAAGGTGGTAAGAACGATTTTCCTACTACTCCCGTTTATCCGATGGTAATGAGTCTTGGTTGGAATCCTTATTACAAGAATGAGAAACAAAGCGCGGTGCGTATTGAACATCTCTTTATTTATCAAGAAAAAAAATTTAATACAAGGATTGTATAATATGTGTATACACTTTTTAAAACATCGAGTCTTTGAAAGCTCGAAATTTTTTCTTTGTGAACTATTCAGACTGAATGGCTATAAGTGACTATTTTTGTCTTGTAGGAAGTTCACATCATACACGTTTTCCCAACTGATTTCTATGGCGAAGAATTACGCGTAATTGTCTTAGGATATATTCGACCGGAACGTGACTATAGTTCGTTAGGTATGGGTGTTCGATATAAGTTAAATTTCCGCTTATATATCAAACATTATTAATAATCACAACAAACTCACACACGCTAAAGAGGAACTTATCCAGGATATAAACACCGATATACAAGTGGCACATAATTCATTAAAACGTGATGGATATTCTAGATTTCAGCGTGATGAGTTTTTCGTGAGTGGCGATGCATGATCAAAGACTTTCTTTTGCCTTCGGAAGGATAATGAAAATAATTTTAGAGTAGGCTTTGGTTAATTAGTGTCTTTATTTATATTTACGTTTACCGTTACATTTACATTTTCATTCATATATATATTTTTATATTTAGAGTCTAGAGCACTCAATTTATGTACATGCTCGATGGATGTGACGTTACTTTTTGTTAGATTATATAATCTCTTGTTTTTTGGCTTTTTTTATTGCTGTATATATGAAACACTTCCTATTGCGAGGAGGGTGAATCTCTTTCATATTGATTTTTTTTATTATGCAAGTTAAAAAAATTTCTAGGACATTTTTCTCTTATTAAAGATGACACCTTAATCAATTGCAACCTATTTAGGCAATGTTCAAATTAAGAACTTGTTAAATTTAGAATTAAATGGACCAAGACCTGATAGACCAGTCCTTGCTGTGTCGTAGCATCTCTAGCTGAATTTGAGAGCATTTTTGTAAAATGTCCGAATACTAAACACAATATTAATGTAGATGAAACAAAGATGACTGGTATTATGAGCAGATAAAACTGATACCAGAACTGCTCTATCAAGTTAATAAAGAAGAAAACTCTGATGAGAATGATCTAATACCAGAACAAAGACAACAATTAGAAGAATTATTAAATGAATATCAAGATCTTTTTGATGAAAAACCTGGAAAAACTACAATTATTCAACATGAAATCAACACAGAAACTGAAGAACCAATAGCTCTAAAGCCATACTATAGACGCTCACCTATTGAAAAAGAATTCATAGAAAAAGAAATTGAAAGAATGCTTGAACAAAATATTATTTCACCATCAGATAGTCCTTGATCTGCACCTGTAGTAGTAGTTAAGAAAAAGAATGGCAAATATAGATTTTGTGTAGATTATCACCAACTAAATAAAATTACAAAAAGAGATCAATTTTCTCTACCTAGAATTGATGATCTACTTGATGCATTTGGCAAAGCAAAATACTTCTCAACACTTAATCTAGTCTCTGAATATTGGCAGATAAAAGTAAAGCTGAAAGATAGAAAGAAGATAGCCTTTGTCACTACTAATGGTCTATATGAATTTAATGTGATGCCTTTTAGATTAAATAATGCATCAGTTACTTTTCAGTACTTAATGAACAAAATATTTAAGTCTTATCTTGGATAATTTGTAGTCATTTATCTTGATGACACTAATATCTTCTCAGATATCTTTAAAAAGCATCTTACACATCTGAAATAAGTATTCAACAAGCTTAGAGAAAGTGATCTAAAACTTCAGCCAAGTAAATGTCAATTTGATAAAATCACACTCACCTTTCTGGAACATATTATTAGCAAAGATGATTTGAAATCTGATTCAGCCAAAATTTTAGCTATAGAATAATTTTCTAGATTAATAAATCTAACTATTTTGAGAGAATTTCTTGGCTTAGCCTCATATTATAAATACTTTGTAAGAAATTTTGCAAATATAGCAGTGCTTTTAAATCAATTGATGAGAAAAGATTAATCTTTTGAATGATTTATTGAGCATCAAGAAGCATTTGAAGAATTGAAAAATAGATTAATTACTGCATCTATATTAATCTATCCAGACTTTGAGAAACCTTTCATACTATATACTGATACTTCTAGCTTTGATTTAGGAGCAATTTTGACACAAAAAGATAAAAAAGACAATGAATATATAATCACTTACACTAGTAAAAGAATAAATAATACTGAGAAAAATTATTGTGTAACTGAATTAGAATGTTTAGTAGTAGTTTGAACAATATAATTATTCAAATTATACTTATATTCTAATATTTCTTTCACTCTGATAACTGATCATAATGTTTTGAAGAGTTTATTTAACAAACAAAAAATTTCTGGAAGACTTGCATGCTGGATTTTGACTCTAGAGGATTATAACTTCAAAATTGAATATTGCAAAGGCAGAATTCATTCTAATATAGACCCTTTATCTAGATATTTCTAATCAGAATCAACTTAGATACAAAAGAAATAAAGAAAATACATTATCAACAGCCACTCAATAACTACTTGATATACTCTTATCTGATTACTTAACTTGAACATAATAAAATTACTTGAATATTCACAACTCATCACTTATTTAGATACTCTAATCATATTAGAAGAAATATCAGAAAAAGATCAATAAAAATTCAAAAATAAAGCAAAGTTATATTTAGTAAAGAAAGAAATCTTAT
>CAJVPS010001878.1:0-13836 GCA_910591765.1 Ambispora leptoticha | reverse complement strand
ATATAAAATTTGATTAAAATTAATATAAAAATTATATAATAAATAATTTAATTACTAAACTTTAAATCTTAATATCTATAATTACTAATTCAATTTTTATAAAATTTAAAATATATATTTATCAAATCTTAGATAATTTACATAATTTAAGTCTTAATATTCTGCAAATTAATAGTAATAATATTTAAAATATTTTTTTTAAAAATAATTTTATTTTAATAAAGTAATACTTTATTTATAAAGTATAATAGAATAATTAAAATAATATATTTTTTATTTAATATAAAAAAGTTATAAAAATTAGTTAAAATTTAAATAATTTTTATTAGAAATAATTAATAATTTTTATATTAAAATATAATTTTTTTTCTATTAAATTATGTATTTTATTAATAAATTTAAATATTTAATATATTGACTTTGGTTATTACTATATTTTTAATTTAATATTTTTTTAATTTTACTTAAAAATTATTCTAATTCTAAAAATCTTTTCTAATTAAATATAAATTAACTAAAAAAAATTGGTAATAAATTTGTAATTAAATCAATTCTTTAAAAATTTATAAAATATAAAATCATATTTTAAATTAAAATAAAATATTTATTGATAAAATTATAAATTTTAATTAATTATATTTTATTAATAAATTTAATTTTAAGTATATAATAAAAGTTATAGATTATATATTAAAAAATTAAATTTTTAATAAAATTAAAATTTTTCTTTATATTAAACTTTATAATTTATTAATAAATATTTTAATTTTTATTTAACAAATTAACTTTTATAATACTTTTCTTAAAGATTATTTTTATATTGGATATATAGATATTTATCTATATATTTAATTATCTAAGATTTTACATATTATTACACAGATAATTATTATATATATTATAATTATTAATTTAGATTATTAATATTTTTAATTAGTTTTTAATTAATATTTTCTTATCATTTTAATTTGTTTTTTTCTTTATTATATTTATATTATTATTTATATTATTGAATTATGATTAGTTATCCTTTGAAAATATGAATTAAATTAATTAATTATATTTAATACATATATATTTTAAAATAGAAATTATTATTAATTTATTTATATTTGTATTCATTTCTTTTTCTTATAAATAAGTTCTATCTGTTCTGTAAAATAACATCAAATCTGAATATCATTCAAATAATAAAATTATAAGTTTATTAATTGAAACTATTCATATCACATTTTATCTTGTTTATAACTATTAATAAAATAATTTACAATTTATATTAAAGTTCAAAAAATTTTAATTAATATATTATTTTATATATTATTCTTAAGTTTATTTATTAAATTATAAAAATTTTTAGTAATATTCGAATAAAAACTTCAATTATTAATTTTTTAACTTAAACCAATTTACTAAATAATATTGATATTATTTTTTTAATTAATTTTTTAAGTAAACTTTTTAATAGATATTATTGAATATACAAAAGTTTTATATTTTTTAAATAATTTTTTGTTGAATTATAATAAATTTAAGAAATTAAGTTTTTAGTTGCTGACTGTATACTTTTTAAATAAATAAACTATTTGTTAATTAATATGTTATAAGTATTAATATATATTTTTTATTTTAATTATTTTTATAAAATTAAAAATTTTTTGAATGTATATTTTATACATAGTATATAATATATCTCTTATAGTTTAATTCTTATTATTAAAATTTAAATAAGATATAATTAGTAATGCGAAAATTTCAAGTTATTTTTATTAAAAAAATATTAATATATTTAATTTTTGAAATATCAGTATACTTTTTATTAAAAATATAAAAACAACTATAAATTGATAATTTGATTATAAAAAATATAATTATAAATAGATATAACTAACTCTTTATATATTTACATTTCCAGAAATAGCAAAAAGTTTAATTGTAATTTAAAAAATTATAACTGTGTAAAGATTTATACTTATATATCTGGAATTGGAGAAAGTATGATTTTAGAGATTGCTTGAATATATAGAAAAGATAACCGTGTTTCTTGAAGAATTCATCAAAAATAGATGTGAATATGAATGTATTTTGATACAAAAGTATATCAATAAATTTTTCGTATCTATGTGATTCATCCAGTTAAAATTTTTATAAACGGATCACAAGATGAACTACATGTAATATTGATTTAACGTTAAATTAATCTTTTTCTTTACAAGATACATGGATTAAAGCAATATGAGGGATATAGATGAACCATTTGAGTTTGAAGCTTTAGCTACTTTTATATTAAAAGACTAACGACAAAATAAAGTAAACAGGGATGAAAAAGTTTAACCAGAATTCATCTGGATATCTTATTTCAAATAAAAATTCGCGAGAAAGTTTGCCAATCTCTAGTTTTTCAAACTTGATAATTTTTCTCTAACAATCAACTTGTGTTTTTGTTAGATTTTTTATTAGATAATTTATTTGTAAAAATATATTCTTTAGTGTATTTTTATATATATTTAATAAATAAAAGTTTTCTAGCGTTAAAATTTTCTACATCAATTTATTATTATTACATGTACATATAATAATAATAAATAAATTTTTTGTGATCTCAAACACAACCTGCAATGTATTTTTGCACAGTATTCCAAACTTCGGGTCCTAGTTTTTTGCCTACTTCAACGCCCTATTATAATTATTTGCACAATATCAGTAAAGATCTTCGAATTGAGTCTCATAAAGTAACATAGTTACCTGGAGAGCATCAACATCGATATGAACCCCAGCATAAAGTCGTGACTGACTAGCATCATCTGATAGATCTCTGTATATAAAAATAATAATTTTCATGTCTGTATGATTAAACTGTTCCGAAATACAATATACTAGCCAACCATAAAACTTACGTGAACTTGAACCACTTAAGAGTTATATTTTCTTTTGGAGTGAAATTGTTTTCTGAGTTTAAACTCGGATTAACTTTGCATGTCATAAAGGTGCAAGATGCTCCAGATCGAGTTTTATTGTTATGATCGCAGAACGGTTCATAGAATGATTCACCTTTTGGAGTAGTAAATCTAACAAAGAATAACCAAACAAGGATGTAAATCAACCTAACGCGAGGATCTAAAAATCGCAAATGACTATAAATAATATATATTCATACTGGAAAGGTCCCCCGGGAATGGTGTTTGATCCAGTGAAGAGACGCAGAACTTCCGCTGCAGTTCGGCTCATGGTAGCATGCCCAGAAACATAACCTGGGAATGGTGGTGTGATAAACTTCTTGGCCTGATATGGTTGCCACAGTTCGCCACTAATATTACCATAGCCACAATAGTAACCTAGGAATGCATCACGAAGGGTGAGATTAGGGAGATATTCTGGAATGAAAGTAGATGGCCGTGCTGTGTCATACATGCGTTTACTCTAAAAAAAATTTATATCACATCAGTTATTGATCTTAAATCATTACAGCAATTGAACCCTTGTGGATGCTTACAATCCAAACAGCAATGACTGCATCGTAAACAGCGTTTGAAACTGCAAACAATAGCTTCACAGCTTCATCCAAATTATAGCACTTTCGAATAATCACTTGTATCGCAAACCATTGCCAAGTTGGTATTTCAGCCCAGTATTCAACAATGATTTTCTTTGTGTCATTAAGTACAACCTCTGCAACATTTTGGTATTGCGCATCAAATATTGTAAAGTTTGGTTTTGGAGGTAACAGTGATTTAAGTAACTTGGGTGAGATGAAAGGTTTGCCTTTAGATGCCTGTGGATCGCTAAATGGACGCGGCTTAGGAACATCATCATCACGAATTTCCTGTGACCAGTGGTACTTTTTTTTTTGAATCAAGCGGGAAGCATCAATTGTGCTGCTATTTGTTAAATCTGTTGGTGGATTACTATAAGCAGAATATTGATTAGTAAAGTAAGACGAAGAATTTACAAAATGCGTAATAGATACTTTAACAACATACGATGATCTATATCCCGTAGTATCAGCATAGCATCCTTCTTGGTTAAAGCCATCCACTTTTAATTGTGCAATAAGTCTTTCGGTAATATTTTGGGCAAGTTTTGCGTCAGTCGAATTAAAGTCGGTATTGTATCTGAAGTTGAACAACTGCATTGTGTTGTTGCGTTGCACGCCTTCGGGTAGAAGGTACTGAAGCACATAGAAAGTAGCGTAGGTGATCATCTGTTGTTTTCGCTGCTCTGTACCTTGTAGTCTGGGGAAGGGATCGTTGCGATAAAATGTAGTAACGGCGGTTGAATCAAATTTGGCCCTAGTTGTTTAAAAAATTGTATTAAGAGATCACATTACGCAAATATTTATAGTCTGGGCTGTGATTAAAACGTGGGAGAAAGTTTACCAAATATTATACATGCCAACAGCAACAGAACGATACGCTCTAGAAGTCGAAGGAACCCCAAGGATTCCTAAAAGAGCGACGTGTAACAAGAATTAGCTTTAAATCTATAAAAAGACTTTCTTCATTCATAATTACTATTTACTGACCTGGTCCCTCATTCCTATGCACACATGGTTCAGAAGAGTTCTCGTACTCTGCGTTTACTAGATCTAATGTGAATTGCATTAATTCACCTGCTCGAGTATTTGAACAATTATTTACATGATCAACGGGTTGTGATTCAGTTAAAAAAGGGAAACCACCGGTAAATCCACTGGGGGAATAATCGCTGGAAATTGGCGAGCATAGAGTAGCAAGAAGTAAGAAAACGACGTATTTCTTCATTATTTTCCTGAAAAAACACTATGAGATCAAGAGAAACAGGGGCGGTGTATGCATTCAATTTATTACTGCAGATTATTACATGTATTATGCAGTGCAGCGTTAAATCACGAACTTTATTCAGTGTTGTATCAAAGCTATAATTTATAACGAAAATAAAACGTCTTTACAAAATATCGTACTATTTTGAATTCTTTGCAGCAATAATCATTGACACAGAGTGGACATTCATTCACTACAATTGTTATCCATATTCCTAAAACGAGTTCGTTTTCATTAAAAATGAATTAATTACAGTGAAAAAGTAAAATGAATTAATGAATTTTTATATTGTGCGTAATAAGTCATTGTCGTGATAACAATAAACTTTGCACATGTCGATGTCACGCACTTTAACGTTAACGTTAATGATCGGTTTTGAATCTAATCAGATTTTCCGAAATTGTGCCAAATTAGCGCATTCTCCACATTTGGCACATTTAGAACAATTATTATCGTTATCGTGCTACTTTTTAAGCAATAATTAACAGAATTGATCATTCTATCAACGTATGATAAAGATCATATCGATCGATATATGATTTTTATAGTGCGATATTATACGTTTTAATGTACATAAACGTTTATAATTACATGTATGTGCCAATTCTGCATTAAAAATTATAATTATGCTTAATCATAGTACATATGTGAAGTGAAGAATTAAAATATCATAGGAAATAAATGCTTAATTATGCATTATTAACTTCTATTATGCAGTTTTATGTCAATTTGCATAAATCATTGTACCTGTATCTGAATCCGCAAAATTTTTCGCAACCAATAAGAATGTAGCAAATTTTTTGATCAGCCGGCAAAAAATGAAAACGAAAACAGATATCTAAATGTAAAAAGGCAATTTTGCATAATAACTTTACTCGAACTCAATTCTAATACTTGATGGCCTAGATAGACATCACGTAACAGACAATATTTTTTCGCGTACTGGATATCTCCGATACCTCAGTGATTGAAAATACCAGCACATGATGTAGTATCTGTAAAAACGTTTTTCTAATAACAATTTAACTGCATGATATCCCCTACGGGAAAATTGCATCCGGAATTTTACATGATTTATATGGGATATTTTATTTAATTTTTATAGTATGTCAACAAATTCATGGCATCAATCCAAGAAAAGAAAATCACATTTCCAAGGTAGTCAAGCCCAAAATTGATAATACCAAGCCAATTTTTCGTAGTTAGAATTAATATACTTACGGAAATCACCATCTTTTGTATAAGTTTTGTATAAGTCATCACTATCGAATATCCATTTGTAAGGATTCTTGTTATTCCATAATATTCAAAAATTATCAGTGCATTTATAAAACTTGATTGTATTAGAAAACAAGAAAAGTTTAATTTTTTTACCTCGCGTATAAACTTTTTTCTTCATGTCCTATTTAATAACATATTTGTTTAATGGTCCATCCAATCAGGTTACTTTATAAATTCTTTTTGAAAGATATTCAACGTTGATAAATCTTTCAAGAGGAATCCATTTAAATAATTTAGCATACTTATTAGATTGTCGACATCTTTATAATTCATCGTTTGTGACATTGGAAGCATCCATAGCAGTTCGGATTTTCTTGACTACGAGTACATTTTGAGTATTGTGAATTATTTGATTCCACACTTTAAAAATGCAACTTCCAGCGTAAAAATCTGTCGCGGTGTCCGGAAAATTGGGTCGGTGATCGACATCGTGTATGGTATTCTCTAATTATTGACTGCTGATGAATCTCGATATAACTAGTTTCATTATATCAAGCTTATTTATAAAAAGACTGAAAATAAATTTCATTATATCGCGAGTTCGTTATATCGAGGTTTAACTGCTAAATATTTTCACAATGTTTCGTTATACTCAATAAAGTACTTGACTACTATTCATTAGCAGCTAGTGATTAGAGAAGTAGTACCGATATTCTTTTGCTACAATACATCAATCAGTATTACCATTATGCGATCACCGACCCAATCTTCCGGACATCGTGACATCATGTACATGTAATTAGATTACACGGTGTGATCACATGATCTTGTAATACTTAAAAATGGGGAGAAGGAAACAACAACATTACGTAAAGTTAGTTTCCCACTTTAATAGGAATTCCACATGCAAAAAAATAATAACGATAATACTAACGCCAATCGTAGTGATCGCATTGTTTTGAATATTGGTGGTGTTAAGGTAAAATTTTTATAAGTTCAATTCTGATTTTCTTAATTGAAAGATGTAATGATTTTTCGTATTTTTAAAATCAACAAGTATGAAACATTCAGAAGCACACTTACAGCTTACCCAGATACACTACTTGGAACAATGTTTCAAGATAGAAACCGAGAATTACAGCACGCAACTAATAAGAACGAATACTTTTTCGATCGAAATGGACGAGCTTTTCATTATATAATGGAATTCTATCGTAATGGTGAAATTGATTGGCCTGTTGTTTATTCACAAAGCGTCATTGCACGCAAAGAAATTGAACGAGAGTTAGATTTTTTTCAAATTCCATTCGCACCTCAAACCATCGAGACCAGAGAATTTAGCATTGAAGATGCCGCAAGATCACTGGACGAATTCACGGAAATGTTTGTTGCTGTTATCAAGGAAATGGAACGACATTTTAGACGTCGGATCACCATTTTGTTCCCGGTTTTCAACTTTTCGTTATTTTCTGTAGTGCCCGATTTGACTACCGTGACGCCAATTGTAAGACCTTATTGGCAAATCGGGTCGCCGATTTCTGAACATTTTGGTGAAGTGATTGGAAAACATTTGATGCAACTTCGGCCTGGTCTAACTTATAAAGTTACGTCGACCAGCGTCAATGATGAGTATGTTTACAAGTGGGAGTTACGAATTCCGTTGGCTTTTGATGTTAAAAAGGTCATTGAGAAATCGTCGTTATCTTCATTTCCTAATAAAACGTGAAAGGGGAGAATTCATTTTTTTTAATCATGACATTTCAATTCAGTATTTCGTGTTTTTCATTGGGTAGCATTTATTTTTAATTTATACTTGTAATTTACAAATGAGCATACCATATCAATGGTAACTGTATTACTAGTACTAGTTCTAAAAACATAAAAAACAATTACATTGCGTGCGTAAAAAATGTTGCAAAATGCAATGTTCTCGGAATTAAATAATAAAAGTTATGAACAAAAAATTATATCACTATCGTTATAATATAATTTCTAAGAATGGGAAAATAATGGATACAAAAATAATTACATGTAGCATGTGAATTAAATCTTATATAAATAGTCCGTATCGGTATTAAAAATCTAACGCTATGTTTCTTCGAACAAGATTTTGCTGATGAGCCCGTAAATATTATCAAGACGCTTCAATCAAAGAGGTGACGCTACCAGTAAAAGTTTCGAAAACAATATTATCCACAAACGAAAATTGGGGAGGAATTAACTTGACGAAGTGATAACTATTTGCCGGTGAATAAGAAAAAATGGTAGAGATCTGAAAGCAAAGTAAAAACTAATTAAACAATTAAATTTTTTCCTTAGTCGTTTACTTTTATTTCTCTCTCTCATTCTTTCACCAAAAAACACGCTAAACAATAATCATGAGCTCTCCCTATTTAAGGGGGGGGGGGGGGCATTGAGTTTGAGCGGGAAATTTAAGAAATGTAGGCATCGAATAAGGTGAAAATTTTCACGAGTATGTTATCTGAAGTTACGCTGCCATTAGGAGAATTGCAAGCACCTCGGACCACATGTTTGCATTGAAGGTTCTCCAAAAAAGTGACATCAAATGTTGGATTTGGGGTTGTGGTGAATAGGATAACATGATAAAATAATAGAAAGCGCATTGTGACCACATTTTGAACATTATTCTAAGATACTTATATATATTAATTATATTTTTTCATATATAAATAATATTCAAGTTTAAATAGATAGTCTTGTTATCTAGTTTATATATTCTATATATTATTTTATCTTGACAATAATGACACAAGGATTCATTTTTTATTAAATACGATATTCTTTGTCCTAAATTCGTTCGTGAACTAGAAGTGGCTATGTCACGATACCTTCAAATGCAATTGGTGTCCTTATAGTTCCCAATGAGGGTGACTTCAGTCAACAACATCACGATATTATTACCCGATATGGAAAACATTGTTGTCGTTATCGTTATTTCTTTTTTAATTTTTCCTTTTTAAGTAGGCATAGATGATAGCAAACATCTATTAGTTTTACATCATACTTAAGATTTATAATTTGAAAATCGATAGGATTATATAATGTGAGTTTGGATTGATATTAATTTCTAAATAAACATTTAATCGTGTAAATTGCATTCAAGTGGATTTATTGTTTTTATTTATCAATAATATCTTTTTTCTAAATCCTTTATAACTTCTGTTTTAGGATATTCTAAAGAGCTGTATCCGGAAAATGTAAAGTGCATGTGTTCGGTTCCCGATAAACATTATCATAGAAGATAGAAAAGATAAAGCCGGAAAGTTCTCAGCAGTTGATCTGTCTTCAGGAATGTGCATCCCAACATTTTTTAAGAACAACTTAGGACTGGGAATAGTATTTGTCGTACTCCCTTTATAAATATTAAATACAATATCATTTTCATAGCTTTCTCACTGAATGATTATTCACCTATTACAACCTCGTACATATCCATGCAAAACTATAAATATCTGTCGCGTTTCCAATATATTACATGTACCTTGTGACTCATATAAGGAAGCACTCCACAAATTTCTTGTCTAAACCTTTCTATATTATTTGTAATGCTAAGTTCAAAATCAGAATATATTCCAGATTGTCGATAATATCGATAAATATTTCAATTTTTGATTCTAAGTTATTTTTCGTAGCTGGAATTAATATACATTTAAGAGATCATTATCTTTTGCATAATTCACACTATCTTTGTAATTTGCTTTTTTATTCCATCTAGGAATTTATCCATTCAACCAGAATTGCTTTATAACATGCTGTTTATAAGATATTCAATGATATTTCAAAAGGAATTCATTCGAATAATTTATATATTTTATCTCCTTTAACAATTTTGATTATTAATATCTATCTCCGCTAAACAATTCGTCGCTATATATTCGCTTGTGATATAAAAAAAGTCATCTCAGTAGAAATCATCTTGTTTAATAATTGTAATATTTACTATAATCATGAGTATTGTGAACTAAACACTCACCGTAATAGTAATTAAGGTCACTTCACCAAGAATTATTATTCCAAACCAAAGGCAAAGATTGTAAATATTAAAGATAAACAAGAAGAATCTTCATAATCATATGAAAGAGTTGAGTTTGCTCATCTTGAAAATAATAGAGAAAGATTGTTAAAATTTAATGGAAAGTTAATGGCAAACCAGTATGAGTTTTGCTAGATAGTGATGCATCTAGAAACTTTGTTAATGAGAAATTTGTTCAGAAGAATAGAGTTAAGTTACAAAAGACTACACCAGTTACAGTTGAACATGCAGATGGCAAAAAGATTACTGCCACTATCATGATAAAGATTGATAAACTGAAATTAGATACTTATAGAATGCACAAGATAAATGCACAAGTCTTGAAGTTACAAAGAAATAATCTCATCCTAGATAAATCTTGATTATTTCACATCAACCCAATTATAAACTGGAGAAATAATATTATTATCTTTACCTATAGGTCAAAACAATTAAAGTACAAGCTGATAATGAAATAAAGTCAGGTTCCAGCTGCAATTCAATATATATTTCAAGATAATAAATTGCAAATATACTAGCAGATGCACTATATATTTCAACAATGCTAAAGATAAAGAAGAAGTAGAAGAAAGATTACTTTTATCAGAAGTATTAGATATTAAAAGAAAATTTCAAGATGTATTTCCAGAAATCTTACAAATTAGTTACTACCTAAAAGAACAATTGATTATAAAATTGAACTCATTTCAGGATCTGAACCATCATCCAGATCCATCTACAGATTTTTTTTCACAGAAATAGATGAGTTCAAGAAGTAAATAGCTAATCTTATTCAAAAAGGTTTCATTTACCTTAGTGTTTCACCTTTTGGAGTACCAGTTCTTTTATATACAAGAAAGAAGATATATTAAGATTATATATTAACTATAAAGCTTTAAACAAAATCACTATTAAGAATGCTATTCCTTATCAAGAGTTAATAAGTTGATAGACAGACTCTCAGATTTAAAATACTTTTCAAAGCTAGATTTGTATTCAGGATATCACCAAATTTGTATTGCAGAAGAAGATAGTTATAAGATATTATTTAGAACTCATTACAAATACTATAAGTTCTTGATTCTACCTTTTGAACTCACTAATATACCTATCACCTTCATAATGCTGATAAATAATATATTTCATGATTATCTTAATAAATTTATAATTATATACCTAGATGTTATTCTGATATATAGTAAAATAAAAAAAAAATATATTCAATACTTGCAGATTGTTTTAGAAATACTTCGCAAATACAAATTATATGTCAAGTAAAAGAAGTGTGATATTATTTAGCAGTATATAGAATATCTTGAATATTTTATCTCAGCAGATAGTATTTCTGTTGATTAAAGAAAAATTGCTACTATTAAAGATTAACCAGTACTAATAAATATATAAAACTTCATTCATTTTTAGATCTTGCAATTTATTATAGAAAATTTGTGAAAGATTTTTCAGCAATAGCATTATCACTTATAACACTTCTACACAAAGATCATGAGTATAAATAGTCTATAATAGTGCAACAAGCTTTTGAATAACTAAAGCAACATCTCATATTAGAATCAGTCTTATTATTATCTGATCTAAAATTATTATTCACAATTATTACAGATGTCTTAGATTTTATCATAGGAGCTATATTAAGTCAAAACCAAGTCAAGAATAATCAACCTATAGCTTTTGAATCAAGAAAACTTTTACCTGTAAAACAAAACTATCTGATTCATGAAAAAGAGTTACTTATAATTGTACATATTATTAGACTTTGGAAGCTATATTTAGAGGGACAGAAATTTATAGTTATCACAGATTATATCTCTTTAAAATATATCAAAACACAATATAACCTTTCAAAGAGAAAAGCTTACTAGTTAGAGATTTTATAGATCAGTAATTTTAAAGTCAAGTACAAACCTAATAAAAATAATATAGTAGCAGATGTACTATCACATTAATCATATCTAGCAAATATTTTAGTTGTTATTATTAATCTGATAGAAAAAGAGGATTTAATAAAGAAATATCAAGCAGATAAATATTTTGTAGAAATATATGAAGTCTTGAAGAACTATAATAATACTAATCTAAAGTAATAAATCAAAGTAAAGAACTTTAAATTAAAAAATGAATTAATTTATTTGAAGAATACCAGTCACTTAGCTATATCTGATAATAAAAACTTGAAGGCAAAAATATTGTTTGAATTTTATAATATACTAATAACTGGACATATTAGAATAAATAAAACTTATATAGTAGTATCTCAACAGTTCTATTAGTTCAGAATGAACAAAATTATTTACAAATATATTATTGGCTATGAATCCTATTAGCATAATAAAAGCAATAATTAACAACTCTCAGAATTATTATAGTCTTTAGTTATTTTAGAATACAGATGAAAACATATCACTATGGACTTTATAATATAACTTCTAACCATCAAGTCTGAATATAATACTATAGTAGTTTTTGTAGATAAATTATCAAAAAGAGCATACTTTATATTAATCACAATCACAGCAACTACATCTGATATTGCAAAGATTTTCTTTGAAAATATCTTTAAATTGCATGACTTATTTGTAATTATAATATCAGATAGAGATATAAAATTCACAAGTCACTTTTAAAAATCACTTTTTGAATAACTTAGAACTAAACTTACTATGTTTATAGCCTTTCACCCACAAACAAATGGCCAAATAGAAAGACTAAATAGAATTTTGGAAGAGATACTTAGAATTTGCACTATCTATCAGCAGAATAGATAGGATAAAAACTTAGTTGCAGCAGAATTCATCTATAGTAACAGTAAAAATACTTTAACAGATTACATACTATTTAAATTAAATTATGAATAAGCATCTCATATACCAATCAATATCTTGTCCTCACAAAATGATATTACAACATCACAAGATTTCATGGAATATTAAAATATTATGATAAAGATTACCAAAAATTTATTACTTAAAGCTCAAGAAAGATAGTCAAAATATGTAAATCAATACAGAAGATTTGAAGAATTCAATCTTGGAGATAAAGTTCTTCTCTCCACTCATAATATAGAATTTCCAGTAGACAAACAAAGAACAATCAAAAAGCTTACACCAAAATATATTAGACTCTTTGAAATTATTACTAAAATATCTTCTGTTACTTATAAATTACAACTACTATACAATATGAAATTATATCCAGTATTTTATATATCACTTCTAAAAAAATATAATTCTAATGATAAATATAATAGATATCAATCATTACTAGTAATTATCATCTTAGATAATGAAAAAAGAATATAAAATTAAGAATATTCTTGATAAAAGAATTCATTATTGCAAAACTTAATATCTTGTTAAATAGCTTGATTATCCTTTCTATAATATAATATAAGAATTTCTTGATAACTTAAAAAATATCATGAAGAAGATTAATACCTTTGAGAAATCACACTCTTGAATACAATTAGAATATTATACTTTAAGTAAGAGAATATGTAATAATTTTAATTGGATTACCTCTCTTTAAATCTCTTTTAGTTTAGATCTTTATTTTGTGCTATCTGTATAATAAATTAGCTTTGTATTATATTTTTAAGAAAATCAATTTCATTCTGAATATATGGATGATCATTATATATTTAATATATCTAGATTTAGCATATTATTACTCAGATGATCATTATGTATATCATAATTATTAATTTAGATTATTAATATTTTTCTTTTAATAATTCTTTATTTTCTTACTTGTTCTCTTTTATCATTATTT
>CAJVPS010001877.1:0-13838 GCA_910591765.1 Ambispora leptoticha | reverse complement strand
AGCTGGGCGTCGTTATTGGCAAAGATGGACGTGATATTCCTGCGTCAAAAGCTTTTGATTATATTTCTGGTATGATATAAATTATTATTAATATATAAATTATATTGATTCTCCCAATCGGAAGAAAAGTGTCGAATCCTTTTGCTGTTGTCCATGGATATCCTTTTTCTTTGCTGATTGCTTCAGAAAAAATAGTCTCAGTGTAATCATTTTCTTTAATAAGTCTGAATTAAATTTGGCTCATACTTGGAGATTATGAGCTGTCAAATCAATGCCAAGCGCGTAACCTATTTTTTACTATTAGTTATTATTAATATTAGCGAGCCGAGAGAGTTGATTGAATTTATCATACCAAGAGATTTACATGATATTTCTTTCCCATTGAAACATTAATCGAGCACGTTAATTCGTTTGAAGCAGGCGATTTACTTTTAACCGGTAAATTCTACAATATTGGCTCTGTGAAAATTACTATTAATATCTATAATATTTCCTCTATGATGAATTTAGGTACTCCTGAAGGAGTAGGACCTGTGAATCCAGGACAGATTATCATGGCAGGACTGAATGTAAATGGAAAAAATCTTTCTAAAATCAAGTTTCCCACGGTTGTAAGAACTGGACTATTTATTGCAAATAATTTATAATTTTATTATAATGATATATTTAAAAATTCTAAGATTATTGATTTTATTATAATAATGTATTAAAAGTAATATATTAGAAAATCAAATCTATTAATAAATATAGTAAATATTAAAAATTTATTAAAATTTATAATTTATAGTTTATATATTTTTTCAGATTTTTTTTCTAATTTTATTAAATTATAAATTATGAAAATATTTCTTAAGAAAGATTTTAATTTTATTAATAAATTTTCTGATATATTATTTTTAATAATTATTTATTATTTTTTTTAAGTTTTAAATTATTATATAATAGTTCTAATAATTGATTTTTTAATTTTTAGAATTGAAAATTAAACAAAATCAAATTATTTGAAATTAATTCTTGATTAAAACTAAATTAGAGTCAAATTAAACTGAATTGATTTCAAATAGTTCTTTTAATTCAAAATTAAATCAAAACTAAACTAAAATAAATTATTAAATTTAATTTTTCAAATAGCTAGTTAAAATAAGATTAGTAATAATTATAAGTATTATAAATATATTTTTTTATAATATTTAATATGAGATATATATTATAATTTTATTTTATATTTTCATAATAATAAAATAATATAATATATTAAATATATTATTATTATTTTTAATATAATTAATTCTTTATTATGAGTTGATGCAAAAGAATTTATATCTTAGATAAACATTAATAGATTATTTTTTCAAAATAAAATTTTAAATTTTAATTCTGTCTTATTTAATTAAGTTATTAAATATTAGAATTTATTTAAATATAAAAATTTTTATTAGGAATAATATTATTAAATATAATATTAGAAAATATAAGAATAAACAAGGCCAGAAGAGTTATTTACTATTGACAATTTACCAGAAACAACACCAACCCCGAAGAAGTAATATGGTTTGATTCTAGGATAATGTTTTCATTTTGCAATAACGATAAGTAATATGTAATGCAATTGCACCTGTAAATTCTAGAATCTTAAAGTTTCATCTTCGCAAAAATAATAATTGATTTATATGGTGTAATGTGCATGTGCGAATCTCAAGTCCCAAAAAATAAAATTGACTATTGGATGTGACTAGTCTTGGTGCACTATTTGTATTCCGCAAAATACGGTATGCGATTAAAATCACTAGGCAAGAGAAACGCAATGATAATGAACTTTAAAAAATCCGTAAACTCGTCAAGTGAGAATTATTCACCTTGAAACTTTTTACGTTAAACGAATTACACGAATTACTCAAATTTGGGCAATGGAGTATCACATTCCTCATCAAGTTTAATAAATTCCCTCGACCATTTTTGCATTAACGTGGTGTATTTAGTTATTACCTCTCGTTTTCTCTCGACTTCTTGCTCAAGACACGCAATTTCCTATAAAAGACAAAAAATAAATACTACATCTTATAAAGATTCTAAGGATCCTTCGTTATTACGTACATCTTTTAATGCACGCTCATCTTTATTTCTCTCATGATAAACTATCCTCTCGAGCTTTATTTGTAATTGCTTTGCTATTTGAAAATAATTGTGCATCTGGAGTTCGATAGCTTTTTGTCGTTGTGTAGAAATTTTTGTAATAAAAACCAATTTATGATTAGAAAACTTTATAAAAAAATACCATTATACTTTAGCTTCTTATCATGTTCTAACAATAAAGTTAACCTTGTGAAGGTTGTTCTTGGTCTTCTTCAAGGTAACGATGTAACTGAAGGTCAATCATCCGCTCGTTATCATCTTCGACACTTTCAGAAATTTCATTTGTCGGGATTTTGGGTATAATTTTATCCATACAAATATTCATAGCTTTCCCAAGCTCGGCTGAAAGTTCTTGCAAAGAACTCATGTTTAGTGAGACAATTGATAAAATGTGATCTGTTGATCGTATCTTTGGAATCTTTTTTCATAACGATGATGGCGAATAGACGACACAAAGGAATCAGAATAAGTATCGATAGGGGTGGAACATTTACTGACTGTTATGGAAGCATTCCCGTTCCCGTTTCTGAACAATATCCAAATGGAAGGCGTGAGGTTGTTATAAAGTTGTTGAGTGTAGACCCTCAGAATTACCCCGACGCGCCACGGGAAGGTATCAGAAGAATATTGGAACATGTAACAGGGAAACCTCACCCCAGAAACCAACCCGTTGATACTTCACAAATAGGTAATAGAATATAGAAAATTTTATCCAACAAATATCATATAGTTAATTGTATAAACCATGTTAATGTCAAAATGATCTCTACAGAATCTATTCGTATGGGTACTACAGTTGCCACTAATGCGCTTTTAGAAAGAAAAGGCGAACCTTGTGCTCTTTTGATCACTAAAGGTTTTAAGGCACGCTATCTATTTTCTTCAAAGTACGTATATCTCAGAAAATAGGCTACCTCTGCTTTTCAGCCCAAAATCGGCTGCAAAAAGTATTAACCCCACAAATAAATTATCCCTCTCTTCGACCTCCAAAAATTGTGCAGAAAAAAAGGTAGCTTATTTTCTGGGATATACGGTATTAAAATGTGATTAAATTTTTTTTACATTCAATTTCAATTTTTCGATTAGGATCTTCTTGTAATTGGTAAGTTCTTTCTCGTTTTGTAAATAAAAAAGAACAATAAAAATGCTTAATTTTTTAGAATAATTTTTAGGAAACCAATCGCGTCCAAAAATTTTCGATCTTTCAATCCGAAAACTTGAAGTTTTATATCATAAGGTTATTGAGGTCGACGAACGGTAAATAATAATGCCATGATTAAAAGTAATTGGTTGATTTGTGTTAATTTTCTTCGAAAATTCGAAAATTACAATTAAATGAACAGCGTCGTATTGATTGGAGATGCTTCACATCCTTCAAATGAATTCCATAATCACAATTCCTTGGGAATTCTGCGGGGTATTTCGGGCGAATATGTTAGCATTATTAAAAAACCAGGTGAAATAAAGTTGCACTTTTTATGCTTGATTAATAAACCCAGAATTAATCTTTTCTTGCTTATATTATCTTAAAGATTTGGACGTCATCAGACGTGACTTAGAAACTCTGTATGCAGAAGGAATTAGAAGTGTTGCAATATGTTTAATGCACTCTTATACTTATTCAGGTTGCATCTTTCTACAAAATTGATGTTAACTTTTCATATTTTGTTGATAAAACTAACTCGGTTAATATTATAGAACATGAACGGTTGATTGGGCAAGTCGCGTCTGAAATTGGTTTCACTCATGTATCACTCTCTTCCACCATAATGCCAATGATTAAAATAGTCCCACGTGGAACCTCGTCAACCGCAGACGCATATTTGACTCCTTGTATCAAAAAATATATTGAGGGTTTTATCTCAGGTTTTGACGAGAATTTATTCGAAAACGCGAGATTAGAGTTTATGCAAAGCGATGGTGGTCTCGTGCCGGTTAATAAATTTTCAGGGTTTAGAGCAATATTATCGGGTCCGGCTGGTGGGGTTGTAGGTTTGTCTCTATTAATAGCATAAGAAAATTGCATTTTGGTTCTGCTTAATCTCGTTTACATTGACTTATCCAACACAACTAACAGTAGAAGAACAAATATACTTAATTAACACCATCTAAAATTTTAATAGGTTATGGTTTGACCTCTTTTTCCCACGAAGAAAAAATTCCGGTAATTGGTTTTGATATGGGCGGAACAAGCACCGGCAAGTATTGAATCACGTGTCAATTTCACGAAATATTTCTCGAGTTAAATGCATTCATGTTTTTATTTAGATGTATCACGCTATGATGGACGTTTTGAACATGTATTTGAAACCACAACAGCTGGTGTGACTATTCAAGCGCCGCAATTAGATATAAACACAGTAAATTATAATATAAATATTTAAAACAGAAATCAAATTTCTACTATCAACTTATCAATTTGCATATAATCAAGGTAGCTGCTGGAGGTGGGTCACGCTTATTTTTCCGTAACGGAATGTTTGTAGTTGGACCAGAGGTAAATTCTATCTATCAAGTCAATTTCAAGTTGTTACCATTAATTAATTACTAAATCAGAAATCTTTAATCACGTATCAGAGTGCGGGTGCTCACCCCGGGCCTGCTTGCTACAGGTTTGCATGATTTTTTCTCAAGGTGGTTTTTTAAGGCTATCTTTACATGATGTCTATTTTTAGAAAAAATGGTCCTCTTACTGTTACCGACGCCAACCTCATTCTTGGCCGACTGATACCTGAATATTTTCCAAAGATTTTTGGGCCGAATGAGGATTTGCCTCTGGATATTGAGATTACTCGACTACGTTTTGAAGAATTAGCTAAAGAAATCAACGCTTTTGTTGGTAAAGACAAAGAAATGAGTGTAGAAGAGATTGCATTTGGGCAAGTTTTAGAATTTATCGAGCCTAAATTTAGTCAGCTATATTGCTAATAATCTGAAGATTTTTTTACTTTATAGTTTCATTAAAGTCGCAAATGAAAAAATGTGTCGCCCTATACGTAGTTTAACAGAGGCCAAAGGATACGATACTTCGAAACATATTCTTGCATGTTTTGGTGGTGCCGGTGGTCAGCATGCATGTGCAATTGCGCATAATCTTGGCATCAAAAAGATTTTAATTCATCGTCATAGCTCCATATTATCAGCATATGGACTCTCCTTAGCAGATGTAGTCCATGAAACTCAGGAGCCCTGTGCAGAAATTTTCTCCAATGAATCTCTTCCATCACTTCAGAAAAAAATAGGCATATTGACGGATAGTTGCTTTAAAGAACTGAAGTCTCAAGGTTTCGACGATTCTCAAATACTCTTCGAGACTTATTTGAATTTACGATATCAAGGCACTGATTTCGGGCTCATGACTTTAAAACCGTCAAATTCATGGGAGTTTGATAAAGAATTCGCTGAGCAATATAAACAGGAATTTGGTTTTAATTTCCCTGACCGAGAGATTCTTGTGGATGATATTAGAATTCGTGGTATTGGCAGAAGTTTTGAAACTGCAAATGAAAATGTTTTTGAGGAATCTCAAAAAAGACATTTGCCTAATAAGCCACAATCTAGTGGGACATATTCGATTTATTTTGAGGGAGGAAGGGTCGAAACTCCCGTTTATCTATTAGAAAATCTTGAAATTGATGATAAGATTTTTGGTCCGGCAATGATTATTGATGCTAATTCCACGATTCTTGTCACTCCTCAATGTAATGCACTGATAACCTCCTCACATATCGTGATAACGGTTGGAGATGGGACGAGGTCAAAGGTGACCACTGAATTAGACCCAATTCAACTTTCCATTTTTGGACATAGATTTATGAGCATTGCTGAGCAAATGGGGCGAACTTTGCAAAAAACAGCTGTCTCTACAAACATAAAGGAGCGTCTAGATTTTTCTTGTGCACTATTTGGGCCCGATGGAGGACTAGTGGCTAATGGTATGTTTTATCAGTGTTTGACTGTTTATTCCAATCGACTAATGGAATTTAATCCAATGCCCAACATTGAATTGTTATCTAAGAAATTTCGAAAATAATATACATATTTTCTAATATTTTTTTTATTTAGCTCCTCATATACCAGTACATTTGGGCAGTCTAAGTTATGCTGTTAAATTTCAAATGGAATATTATAAAGATGATTTAGAAGACGGCGATGTTATTCTAACCAATCATCCTCAAGCTGGCGGATCACATTTGCCAGGTTAGTAGATAGTAAATGGATTGTATGCTTTAGCCTTTAGCTTCGGCAAAAAATGGCAGATCATGTGATTTTTAAGAGCTAAACCAATCAAATCGCAAGATCAATGTACAACGGAACGATTTATTTTTGAAAATAGCTTTGTTTCTCGAAATTTTGCCTATGAAACTATTATCTGTGCCTAACAAAAAAGGTTCTTTCTATAGATTTTACGTTTGCAATATAATCTTAACATCAACTCTAACCCTAACCTTAATCGAAATGTTATTAGTGTTTATCAATATTTTCATCCAATTTGTATAACTCTTAAAGATCACATGATCTGCAACTTTTTTTTTGTTTACTACATTTGTTTTAAATGATGACTAATTCTTAATTTCTTATTTGTAAGATATTTCGGTGATAACGCCAGTATTTAATGAAGGAAAAATTGTATTTTTTGTTGCGTCTCGAGGACATCATGCTGATATTGGTGGAATTTTGCCTGGTAATTTTATTTTAGTGATATACTATTTTATTATAGTAAATCTTAATTTTAATTCAATCTATTAAACTTTTTAGGTTCGATGCCCCCTCATTCTAAAGAGCTATATCAAGAAGGTGCAGCTGTCAAATCCTTTAAGCTGGTCTCAAAGGGTAAATTTGACATTGATGGACTGACTGACATCCTATTGCGTCAGCCCGCAAAATATCCCGGATGTAGTGGGACGCGATGTCTACGTGATAATGTTTCTGATCTAAAAGCACAAGTAGCCGCCAATCATAAAGGCATCCTGCTTGTTAAAGCATTAATTCAAGAATGTGGGTTAGATGTGGTGCAAGCTTATATGATGTATATTCGCAAGAATGCCGAATTATCCGTACGCGAATTACTTAAAACTGTTCACCGACGTATGGATGGCAAAAAATTGGAAGCTGTTGATTATATGGATGATGGCAGCCCTATTCGACTTCAAATTAATATTAACGAAAAAGAAGGAACTGCAATATTTGATTTTCATGGAACAGGCGCAGAAGTTTATGGTAAGAAATCTATATTTAAAAGAATTCATTCCAAGTGTCTTGGTTAATATTGAATTTTTCGATTGATTAATCAGGCAATACCAACGCCCCTCCTTCGGTAAGTTATCAAATTTATTCATTTAGAGCTTTGCGATCAACTCTATTATGTTCATCTTAATAATTAGGTGACCTATAGCGCCATTATTTATTGCCTACGTTGTCTCATCGCTGAAGAAATTCCATTAAACCAAGGTTGTTTGTCGCCCATTGACGTACGAATCCCACCTAAGTCATTTCTCAATCCATCTGATAAAGCTGCAGTAGTAGGTGGCAATGTGCTGACTTCACAACGGCTTGTAGACGTAATTTTAAAAGCATTTGATGCATGTGCCGCTAGCCAAGGGGATTGTAATAATTTAACATTTGGCAAAGGCGGAAAATCGGAAGATGGAAAAAAAGTTGTGGAAGGTTGGGGTTACTACGAAACGATTGCTGGAGGTTAGTTAATAGAGTTTATAGCTAAAATTAAATTTCTCAAGTTTATTTTAAAATATTTCTTAATTTATAGGAAGTGGAGCCGGTTCTAATTGGGATGGCCAAAGTGGTGTTCATACTGTACATATTAGCAAAGTTCTTGATCAGAATGTAATAAAATCTAACATTATTTTAACATTAGCACATGACAAACACTCGAATAACCGATCCTGAAATTTTGGAGCGGAGATATGATCATGCAATAATTCTTCGTGAATTTTCTTTGCGTAAAGGTAGTAAATCACTTTCTGAAGTACATTATTGATATATAGTTATATAGGTTAACAATACTCGATGATTTAAATTGCTAAAGGTTCGGGAGGTGCGGGTCTACATCGAGGTGGAGATGGCGTCATTCGTGACCTTGAATTCCGTGAACCACTTAAAGTTAGCATATTATCTGAGAGGAGAGTATTTCATCCGTATGGCTTAAAGGGTGGCAAAGATGGCGCATGTGGCTTAAATATTTGGATTCGAAAAGGCGAGAATGGCGATGAACGCGTCCTTAATTTAGGTGGAAAAAATTCCGTCGAAGTTAATCCCGGAGATAGGATTATAATTTGTACTCCTGGTGGTGGTGGATGGGGACCTCCTTCCTCAGATACTAAAGACATGGATATAGTGGATGAAGCAATTAAGAGATATTATGAATAATTTAAATTATTAATCTAATATAATTTCTGAAATTTATGTAATGCGTAACCTGCTCTGAGATATCTCAATTGTTAACCAAGGTAGAATAATCATTAAAAAGTCGATAATCTTTAGATCTCCGCTTTAACATATTTATATTTTTATTATTTTAATATGAAATATAATTTTATAAAAAAATATCTTTAATCAAGTTTTATGCATTTAGAGAAACCAAAAAATAAAGTAGATGCGTGAATATGTAAAAAACAAAGTGCGTCAAGGCTGAAAGCTATCAAAATATATACCTTAAATAAATAAACATTTTCGATTCCTTCCTTCAAAATGTACAATTGATCCTTAGTATTTGGTATATTAAATTCAGTTAAAGTATCAACAACATATAGACCTTCACTTGTTCGATGCATTACATAAATTGTAAATGTTCGCTCTAAGTTTGATAAAAAGATCGTAAGGTTTGCAATAGATTTAATAAAATGCTTAGCTCTAAATGTGTTACTTACGGTAGACGACAATTCCATATGATTCAACAAAGGATACTTGTTGTTCAGTAACCCCACGTGATAAATAGTGTTGACGTTGATAATGAATAGAAATTTGCATACACTTCAACACTTTTTCAGTGTCATTGTTTAATTTTTTGATATCAGCGTAGAGGGCATTGCCGATAACCTCTAAGAATCCTACTTCTAAAACAACAGCATTTACGTTAATTGAATATATCCCATCTTGGGAACATCCAATGCTAACCCGTTGCTTATATTGTCTAGTTTCATTTCTCTGCGTTTTGTTTGACAAATTTTCTACCTCCCCTCTGTGCAAAGACAACCAGTTAGCGATTAAAGGAATAGATAACAAATAATAATGGCAGATCAGATACTTACGTTTTTACCTTGATTAAATCCATGATGTCGTCAAAAACTTTAACAATAATGGGATTTACAAAATTTTCTCGATAAGAAAGTTCACATTGATCCGGATCCAATAGTAAGTTGGTGGGTGCATCGAAAAGAAATAGACTAAAATAGATGGCATAAACTTAAATGTCACAAATGGAAATGACAATAATCACAAATATTTATACTCACAATCGTTTATAAATATCCTGTACCCATATAAGATCATAATGTTCTTTATGAATAAATTTTCCGGTATATGGTTTTTCAAGAACGACCTCAATAGTATCACTCAAGGAAATTACATCGAATACGGATTTACTTTCTAAATGAGATTGGTACTTTTGTACAAGGGGATTTATAATTTTTTTCCATTTTTCAAGACGGATTGTTTTTGATTGATCAGATGGCTCTAACTATAAAGGATAAGCAAAATTATTAAAATTTCACTGAAATATTAAGCTTACAAACAGACAATGTAATACCGAGTTCCAAATATCCTTTAGGGTATGTTTTTCAGAACTTGATAATTTATTAACGGGATTTGTGATATTTCGCTCCGAAAGGTTGATGATTCTGTAATCAAATAATCGGTAGTTAATGGATTTTAATTTTTCGATTATTTTGTAGACATCTTCCGTCACATTCTGCGGAGTCTGAAAATAGAACATAGATCAGATGGGTATGCTACAATTTTAAAATTGTGTAAATGAGCGTTATTACCTCTTGAGATAAAAGATATATATCTTCATTAGCAATATTGTCAATTTCATTATTGACCTCTCCGTGATTTTTTCCATTATCCAAATCAGAGGACTCATCGTAAACATATGATTCATTGTTATTGCACTGTTGTGATTTATTTTCGCATTAAGAAAATATCAAAAGTAATAAGACAGTATTACGAGATAGAATATAATTACTTCCTGGACCGAATGAGGGTAAGCATTTCGCGAATAGATTTGATGTGGCGGAGTACAGGGTCGAAACCAATCTTCAATTTTTGCTCTTTTGGGAACTTTATTATAGTCCTAAAGATTAAAATTGTAGATGGATTAGAAACAAATACAAATAATAGTTATAGCCAAATAATGCGTACCTGATTTTCAGGAACTGGAGCCTCTCTCTTTGAAGATTCAACAATGAGCCCATTTATAGTTCCAGATGTCCCGCCACTTATAGTTCCAATACCTTGGCCAACGAATGTCGGATTATAGAGATGGACTTGTTTCTTGGTATGCTCTGACTTCCAGTTTCGCGCAATTTTGTAGTCGGGTTTAGGATCCTAACATATAAAAGATGTTATTTGAATATTTTGACAACCAACTCAATTATCTATAACCCCATAATTTCCTTAACCCCATGCTGTTGGATCAGCTTAGGAACCTTGAACATCAAACAACCTCAGGGAATTGTTTGAGCTCCAACAGGGCCGGTACCGAGTCAGCTTAGGAACCTTGAACACAGTAGACCTCAGGGAGCCACCTGTGCCTCAATACCGCCGGTGACAAAAAACCTCAGGGAATCCTTTGCCACCTATTTTCCACCCCCAAAAACCCAGTACTTGCCTTTTTATATCGATCGAGTAAAGCTTTGGCTTTTTTACTTCTGAGTCCTTCTCTTTAGATATAGTTTCAAGACATGAAATATAATATGATATATTCTCATCGAATTCATTGAACTGTCTCTCTTCACATTCGCTCAAGAATCCCACAATATTCCATTCGGAACATGGACGTTCGAAGTATTTTTTCGACATGGCTAATAGGTTATCATTCATGCTCGCGAATTTCTGTCATAAAATATCACGAGACAAAGAATCATCATCAACTGTACTACTATTACCATATGCAGAAGCCAGAAAAATTACAGTCATCCCTCGTTTATATCCCCACCTTGGGCGGAGACTTCTTGGGGATATATCTGAAGCGGGGATATACCTAAAATGGTAATTAAGTAGCACGGCGTAATTTTATTGGCTAATTAATATATTCTGTTAACAGAGTTTGGCGGTTTGATTTTTCCCCAACTCATCTAAACGTCTGATATATATCTTATGTCCTCTTCGATCGTAAATTCCCTTTGTCTTAGCAGTCTCGAGCACTTGCCTTCCCACCTGATCGAAAAATGAAATGCTATGACTTGATCTTTATTTTTGTAAAATTAGTGTTTGTGTTATTTCGTAAAGTCAACCCGCACGCAAAGCCTTACAACGAAGTTCTGGTGAAATGAGCATTTAAGGAAAGCACAGTACGATTTAAGAAATCGACGAGCCACATAGAAATGACACGATGTTTTTGTAACACAAATAACATATATGGAAAATGGTGATATAAATGAGTCATGATCATATGAAATTTTATAAGATATGAGAAATTGGGATAGTGGGATATTGGGGATAGGGATATATCTGAGTGGGATACAACTGAGGGAAATTTATATGGAATTAAAATAGAGGAAATCCATCCAGCATCAAAGATGGGTTATATCCGAGGGTGGGATACAATTAGGGTGGGGGGATACAAATGAGGGATGACTGTAATTAATTCTGAAATCTATGGCGGGCAATGTTGTATGTATATTGAACTCGATCAGATCCTTCAATCTGAATAATTATATTTTTCTGAACACGAAATTAAGGTATGAATATTTCGGGCTTGCAAACTAATGAATATTCTTTCAGTTGTGACGGTGCATTTCGGATTTATTAGTATCACAGAAGGCAGGCAACATAAACTTTCAGCGGATTTTTGATAAGATTAATACCTTTTTTGTCACTGCACGTTTTGTATGGGTATAACTTTTATTCTATCCAGAATGTTGGGCCGTAATTATTATTGAGATATTGAGTTAGCATAGATAGTTCAGACAATAGTGTAGGCGATAGTATAGAAACAATAAATATATTTGATTCTTTTCGTTTTATTACAATCAATAAGGCAAAAGGTTGGTGCAATTTAAACCAATATTTTTTTAATGAAATTTAACTTTTGAATATAACTGCATTTTATGTAAAACAATGCAAAACATTCATTGAAAGAGTTAAATCTTAATCTTGTTCACCAAATTGATGAACTCAGAAAGGAGAATGCTGAATTCAAGGCTGAAAACACTAGATTGAAGCAAGCTATAGAAGAAAATGCAGTGCTCAAGATCCGATTCAAAGAGCTAGAAAAGAAAAATAAAACAGATACTGCCAAGCTCACTGCTGAGAATGCAGAACTTAAAGAAAGAGTCACGAAATTGAAACAGAAACAAACCCGAGACATCACTAATGAGCAAGATGTATCTCCTATAAAAGATATTTTGCAGTCGCCAGCTTGTTCAGAATTATCAGTAAGTATCCAGATCCAGGTACAAAGTACTATTTCTTCCAGAATAAAAGATGAGCCAAAGGGATTATTGTCCATTCTGCCACCTATCGAGGGTCATTCTGGAGAAGAGAAAAATATCACTTCTAATTGCTTACCTGAACAAGAAAATAGCTTGACAATATCTGAATCTCTAGCAGAATCTGAAACATCTGCAACTTCTTTATCACAAGACATTATTAATGATAATTCAACTGAGATACTTGAATTTGTAGAAATTATAAATAGAGAAAAGATTAGTAATGAAATAAGAGAAAGAAATAGAAAAAAGAAACTTCAAAGTCAAGAATCAATGCAAAGTATATCTTTCTCTTCTGATATACAAAATGAGATAAATTTTATTATCAGTATTCATGAGCATATTCAATCAGAATCAATATTTACTAATCAAGCACAAAATATTAAAATCAAAATTTCATATAATAAAAAAGTAGAACAAGACTTAAGATATAAGTTATCTATATATATTAAAGAAAATAATAATAAAATTAGTAATATATTTAATATATAAATTTTCAAATTTCTGTTAAAATTATAATAGAATCTAATAAAATTATAATACAAAATATAGCTAATTTATTTATGATAGCCATAAAAGTTAGATAAAAAGAGATTTTATATTGATATTATTATTATAAAATATATGAAAATCAAATTAAAGATATTAAGTATATAAATAAAATTAATAATTAATCAGTAAGAATATTAGTATTATTACCATTTTAAGATTATACGTATATAATTATTTTAAAATGATAATAGTAACTGTATTCATAGCAGTTATTTACTTTTATAGCTTTAAGAGATTATATGACTGATTATTCTTTTAATAAGATGATGTATATAAGGCTTATTTTTAATAAAAATATGATTATCTTCTCAATAAGATAATTTATATATGTTTTACTTATAATAAAAATATGATTATCTTCTCAATAAGATAATATACATAAATTTACTTTTAACAAAATACTCTTTCAATAGAGTAAGAAGAAAATAAGATAAGATATAAGATAAAATATATGTGTTTATTAAAGAAAAATACTAATTAACT
>CAJVPS010001876.1:0-13840 GCA_910591765.1 Ambispora leptoticha | reverse complement strand
TACAAATAATACTTTTGTTATGATACTTATACTAGTTTTGCTATGATCTAAATATTACTTTAGCTAGTATCATAATGTTGATTTTGTTATAATAACATTATTAGTTTTGCTATGATAGTTTTGTTAACTTTGCTATGATAATTTTGTTATGATCATTGTGTTTGTGAAATCTTCTAAAAATATCTACAAATAATATTCTCTAAAGCTAATGTCCAATAAGATATGAGTAATTATTCATCCAATCATATCATGATATGAAGTAATCAATAATAAAATTAATTAATATTCTACTAAAAGTTCATATTATAACAATATTTCTATTCATTTAATATAATAATTTATAATAATTACTACATATTTATAATTATTTTAATAAAATTTATTTTTTCAAAAGATTCTTTACTTTTTATTAAATATAATGAATTATTCTTTCTAATTTTGCCTTTGCATTAACATATATCATATATCTTTATATAATTTTTATAATAACTGTGATAAGTTATTTTAATATCAAAATATTTAATATGTATTTGCTAAATTATGATGAATAATACTAATTCTATCTTATTTGATTTAATTATGTTTTATATAATAATTTAAGGAGTCTTTGTTTCAACAAATATATCACACTAGCAAAATATTAGCAAGAGAATTATATGTTTAATAAATTATTAGAGATGTATATTTATTTAGAATAATTCTTCATGATACAAAATAATTTGTATTTCAACCATACTTTATTCTTGCAAAGCAAAAAGGATCGTATTAAAAAATAATAAAAATGTCCAATTTTTGAATTCTGATAGATGTGAGTTAATTCAACTCTCTTGATTATTTGTCTCAGCGACAGGGACAGGCTCTTCAACTTTCTTGTTGGTAGTATATGATTTATTGAACAAGACATTTTTTAAAACTTGAGAGATTAGACCATGCGCGGCTTCAACCGTGATTTTGGTGCTATTAATAAAAGTCAAGTTTAAAATGAATCATTTTCTCATCAACTTCAAATTCACGAGAATCTTAATTCTAATACCTGTCCCTTGTAACTTTACTTAATGGACTTTCTTCTATTTTCTTTTTCTCTGAGGTTGTATTGCTAGTTGCAGCAGACGCACTAGCATTGCTGGGAGCGCCAGCTACAGACGATGAGGTCGCGGATGAAGTTGTTGGTGAGGTAGCATTGGATTGTATTACAACAGAATGCGACGTGCGATTACCACTTCCTCCACTCATGAATCCCGATATTCTACCACTTTGTTGTAACTGTGTTTCTGTTTGTTCTAATTTTTCCGCGAGATCTTTGATTTGTCTTGCTGCATACTCTCGATTCTGCATATAAAGTATTGATTGAACTTTAAAAAAAAAAAGAAGAAATAAGCTAACAAAAATGAACGGAGAAATGACGTACTGTTATAAGAGGTGATTGCGATAATGTGTTAATCCAATATTTATTCCAAAGCAACTCCAGTAAATGTGTGTCTAAAGTTGATTTAAAATTTGAGATCTCAAGTTGATAATATCTAATAACACATAATTCAAAATCGTTTCAGAATTGAATTATAAACATACGAGAAAAATGAAAAACTATCTTCAATATTTTAATTAATTCTTACTGTTTGCAATGGACACCAAAATCTTCAATCTTACTCAACGGTATAGTTTGGTATTCTGAAGGACCATCTTCCGGAGCTTTGTATCCCTAAAAAAGGGGGGGGGGATAAAAATAAAAGTTTAATATTTTAAATATGGATTAAGACGATATAGTAAATATTACCGCGGGAAATGTCCTGAATGCCCCTATTTCAACTTTACCAGCTGATATTGTTCGATTAGGATCAATCTAATTTCAAAGAATTAATCAATAAAAAAGCAAATGATTATTCTTCATTAAAATCAGATTTTGAATAAAGATTTACCACAACAGCCACGAATGGATCCTGATATTGTTGATTTGTCATTTGTGTGGTAACATCAATTCCTGAAAGCCAACAGCCATAACCAGGATGACTATGATACCAACCAATTGCATTCTCCAAACGTCCAACTTGTCTAATTAACGTCAGATATTGAACCATGTATTCATAGCCCTGTTCTTGTGCATTGACTCGAGTCTCCGTTCCTTCAACGGGCAATGCATACGCGTCCATAATTATCATGGTATTCCCACTTATTTTCCCTTGCATCAGCCCCATTACTTCGATACTGCCTCCGGACCGAGCATGCATCACCATTTTTATTAATGCAACCGCGGAAATTTGTACCTTAGTAAAGTAATGAGGGTCTGTCGTCCATGGTTTTGCATTGAGTATTTGCTGTTGCTCGACGCTATCAAATTGGTAAAGTTGATCTTGTGCTGGATCTACTTCGACAATATTGTTTGCAAATTCAAAAGTTTTGCGCGCAATTTCAGTGTCCATTGTGTGACAAGTAATTCACCATTGATGATCTATTTATACTTTGCGTCATCATCATTCATATCAAATATAATTTTATTTCAATAAAAAACATCATTTAAAGAGTATTATATAAAGAAAAAAACATCATTTAAAGAGTATTACATAAAGAAAACAATTATCTATAAAAAATTAGACGAGAGAAATATTAAGTAATGTTGGCGAGTATTGTTATTATTATTATCATCATCATCATCATCATCATCATTTTTATTATCTTCATTGAAATTTTCATCATCATCATCATCATCATATGAATAAGAGAAACGTCTACTCATAATATTTTCGATATTATACCCGAGAGAATCATCACTATCTTGTTGCTGTATTAATTCAGCTGGTGAAATAGTAGCAAGCGAGGAAGGTCCGACAATATCATTGCTGCGATCAGTATTGTCATCACTATTATCTGAATTATTATTAACTGCCTCCATTGGCAAATCAACACCAAATTCCAATGCCAGTTCACGGTTAAACTTGCTTAATCGTCGTTGAAATCCCGTATGATCGACAGAACTAAAGGTGACGTAGACATTTTTTAATTTGAGTCCCCAATCGGATTCAGGATCTGTTGGATCTGGTCGTGATGGTTTGAGATGTGGGAATTGTGATACGCGTACATAACGATTTGTAAATTTCCACTATTTTTGAGCATTTCATGAATTATTTGAATATGATATTAAAAACTCATAGCCATATTTTTTTTCGTACAAGTGTAAATGACTTACGGGGAGTGTACTATCCATCATTCCCTCATGAACGTATCTGCCATTTCGTAAGAATTTTGGTGATCCAGCATGAGCTGATAGTGCATTATTAAACTGCGGAATAAAATTATGCTAATAGTCTTCAATATTTAACTTTTTTTCGAGGTTATTAAAAGTTGCTCAAATCTGAATCATCTATTATTCATTATCTATCTATTATTTATTATCTATTATTGATTATTAATAATACTTTGCTTTGAGAATCTTCATTACACATGATAAAAGAATCATAAAAATGACATAGAAATTAAAAAAAAAACCAATTCAAATTCATCATCTTTTAAAATTAAAAAAGAATTCTCAAACGCATCATCCTTTTAAAGTTAAAAAAGAATTCTCAAACGCAATTTGCGAGTTGTTCAATAACCCGCGTTAGGAAAAAAAAAAAATCTTCCAACCTTAAAGGTCCAAGTAGTCTCGCATAAATCTTCCATTTCCAACTTAGTCCGACGAGCTTCTTTCTCCACTAAAATATAAACCTTTTTCCAGGTGCCAGGCTTTAGATACCATAAAGAATGAGCGTTTGTACATATTTCTTTCATTCCTTGTTTATTCTCCCATCGGTTTAAAGCAATCTCAGCCCATAAATGATTATCAGAGACTAAAATATTCCAATTACGTGAAACCAGTGATAAATTACATAAATTTTTTGCGTCTAGATTTTTGAAAAGACCAATTGTTACTTCTGAAGGCAAAATTTGAGTAATATCCATCTTTACATGTTCATTAAAATGGTTTAGCAAAATTGATTTTACGGTGAACATTTCACGTGATTTTCTGACACGTAACTAGAATTCCGAGTCTCCTAAAAAGCAAAATTTAGATAATTATATCCTTTGACAAATTCAAACCATTCCGAAAGTCTTAATGAAGAATCAAATAATAACGAAGACGATACAGAAGCTTCAATCACTGAACTCGAATTAATTGCAATCAACATCGCAACAAATATTAAATTTAACAAATGAAACAAATGAAAGTTAAAGCACTGTAAATAATTAAATGAAGGTTTCATAAAAATTGTTAGTGAGGCAATTTTACATCCAATAAGAATGTTGTGAGGCCAATTTTATAGTCTAACCCTAAAAATCGACCTCTAACAATCGAGATCTTTTTTATACAATCAACGCCTGTATGGTATGGTATGCATTTAGGAGATTAAACATGCAAATATGCATTTAGAGGGCAATAACAACAATAACAAAATCTTGCATAAGCATAATTTCAGATATTTTCAATCATGTGAGTGACTGCATATCTATTTGAGATATGCAGTCGACTTGAAATAAATAATTTTTTTACTAATATGTCGAACGATTCAGACAGTAGTCAAGCACAAAATGATAATAAAGCTCCTTCAAAGGAAGACAAAGAAGCATCGTTTGCGTCATTGGTAGTTGTCGGGCATTATTTTTAGATTGAATTGATGAATTAATTTTTAAAAAATACCAGATAAATTATTTGTTGAACAAATAATTAATTCAGGGTATTATTGAACCTTTATGTAAAGCGTGTGAACAAGTAAAATATATAAAACCAACAGATATCCAAGTTGAAGCTATTCCATGGGCATTACAAGGTTAAATTTAAGATTTTTGCGGATAAAAGATCAAAGATATAATAATTAACTGAAATAATAACCTCATAGTTTCTTTATTTTCGATCTCTTTAGGTCGTGATATAATTGGTCTTGCCCAAACAGGATCTGGTAAGACTGCTGCTTTCGCATTACCTATTCTACAAGCATTATGGGAAGCACCACAAGGTCTTTTCGCGTGTGTACTTGCGCCTACCAGGTGATTTATTTTATATTATTATTTTATATTCACAATATAATTGTCATTCAATTAAGTACAATAATCACCTTTCATAAAAAAAAAGAGAGCTGGCCTTTCAAATCTCCGAGACATTTAATGCATTAGGAAGCACGATAGGAGTTCGATGTGCAGTGATTGTGGGTGGTATGGACATGATGGCACAATCAATTGCTCTCTCCAAAAAACCACATATTATAATTGCAACGCCTGGTCGACTACAGGATCACTTGGAAAATACTAAAGGTTTTGGACTACGGACTTTGAAATATTTAGTATGAATAATAATTATTTTTTTTTTACTTGGATATCTTTGAAAATCATTAGATTTATTAAATACTTTTTTGATATGTCCTAGGTGATGGACGAGGCGGATAAATTGTTAGACATGGACTTTGGACCAATGATTGATAAAATATTAAAGGTCATTCCAAAAGAACGACGCACTTATCTTTTTTCGGCCACAATGACAACTAAAGTCGCGAAATTGCAACGAGCATCGTTAAATAATCCCGTTAAAGTTGAAGTCTCCTCAAAGTAAACTATCTCTTTTTGGGAAGATTAATGAATAATTTAATTAGCTGATCTGTATTTATTTTTTATCAACTTTAGATATTCAACTGTTTCTACTCTACTTCAATATTATCTCTTTTTCCCATTCAAGCATAAAGACTGTTATTTAATTTATCTATGTAATGAACTCGCCGGCAACTCTATAATAATCTTTACACGTACATGCAACGACACTCAACGTCTTGCCCTGATGCTGCGGAATCTTGGATTCACAGCAATTCCATTACACGGACAATTATCACAATCCAAAAGATTAGGTTCTTTAAACAAATTCAAAGCCGGCAGTAGGAATATACTTGTTGCCACTGATGTTGCTAGCAGGTAAATAAAAAAGGACTTCCATTCATGTTTTATTATCAATCAACTCATGGAATAAATTTATTATCCTTGTTTCCTAAACTAAAAATAGAGGTTTAGACATTCCACTTGTGGATGTCGTAATAAACTTTGACATTCCAGCCAACAGCAAAGACTACATTCATCGAGTAGGACGAACAGCACGTGCAGGTCGTGCCGGTAAATCTATCACATTAGTGACTCAATATGACGTTGAGTTATTTCAACGTATTGAACAAGTGATTGGAAAACAGATGGAAGTTTTTCCTATAGAAAGCAAAGACGATGTATTATTATTGCAAGAACGCGTATCAGAGGCTCAACGTATTGCTATTCTAGAAATGAAAGAAGAAAATCTTAGAAATAAGAAAGGGAAACATAAACGTGTGAGAGGTGTTGAAGATGATGATAATAATGATGGTAATAATCTAAACGATGTGGTTGCGGCTGCTAAACATCTAAAGAAGGGAGTAAAATCTAAAAATAATAAAAAATTAAAAAGGTGAAAACAATCAATATTTATACAAATGGTTCAATTTACGAGGCATTAAAGACAATAGACCATATATTATATACATTACAAGAAAAATTCGCCAATGATCGATTCTACTGAATATATTGTCATTTTTGGTTTTGATTCCAGCAAATATTCCAATTCTCAAAATTTAAATTACTAAATAAATAATCTTTTAATAAAAAAATAAAAATAAAGATATATAAAATACTAAAATAAAATTATTAATTCAAAATTTATAAAATAACTGGATTTTTTTAATTTTCTATTAAAATGAGTATTAACTATAAAATTTTTAATGATTACATATATCTTTGATAATCACAAATAAACGTAGTTATGATTAAATAAACTGAGAAAAAATTTAGAATTCATAGTTTTAAATCATTATATATCTTTAGAATTGATACTCAAAAATATTAAGACAATATAAGATTAATATTTACCTTCCAAATCACGAACCACTCTATAGTAATTTATTCCATGATGAAATCAATCACGTCTTAACTTAAAATGTTAAAAATGCAATTTTACATTAACTGGAACAATTTAATTAATACAACTTCTAAATGAGGTATTAATAATCACATGATTTCTAATTGGGTGGAGGTGCGATTTTTAGTGCAGTAGAGTCTTTGGAATTAAATATCTATACCGAATCAACATGGATTCTCTAAAAGCCGAAATTGAAAAAAAGCGCAAAGTTTTAGAAACAGTTCAACCAGAAGAAGGCCCAAAAAAGAAAAAATATGTAAGACGGGCAGATCTCGAAAAATATCGAGAACAAGAGTACCTACGTGAACAAGAAGAACTCGAAAGGAAGAGACAAGAAAAAAAAAAGGAAAAAAGTCGAATGCTTCAGTTAATTGCTGAACAAGAACACTCTGAGAAATCTGCCTCCGATAGTGATATAACACAGAAAGAGGAAGATCAAGAAGAAGATGCATTTAATATTTCTCCTGAAGAGGTGGTGCGTCGTCTTCGCGCCAAAGGACAACCGATTCGCTTATTCGGCGAGTCGGATAAAGAAAGAAAAATTCGTTTACGTGCAATTGAATTAATTGAAGAAAGGACGGAGGTAGGAGTTATGGGAAATAACATATAGATCTTTTTTTATTTTTTATTGATTCGTTACTCACATACAAAAAAAGGGACAACGTAATGATTTTATGAGAACATTAGAAGAAATGGAGACTGGGCTTGATTTAGAAGCCCTCAAGAAGCCGGCAGACGAAGAATTTAATGGAGAATCTTCTAAAAAGAAGGCAATAGAAGATTCTGCATTGGATACTTCTTTTATTAGCATTGATTTATTAGATAAAGATCCCGACAAACTCTATGTACTTATTTACACATTTTTTAAGGTATTTACATTTGTTTTAATCTTGTTATTCTCTAATACGATCTTGAACAAGTTATTCAGGTAAAAATATGTACCTGTTCTAAAATAATAGAGACTTTTACGAGAATGGGAACAAGAAATGAACAATCGTCCTGATAATGTTAAACGGAGCACGCAGGGAAAACTAGCAGCGGCGATTCAACGACAAACAAATGAATATCTTCAACCATTTTTCAGATTATTAAAGAAAAAGGTTTGTTCTTAATAAACCTAATCTTCTTATGCTTCAATAAATTTACAAAACTAATATTTCTATATTTTATTTTTAAGTCGATAGAACCAGATGTATTAGCACGAGTCACAGAAATTACGCATTTCATGCAAAAGCGAGAATACATTAATGCAAGCGACGCATATCTTCGTCTGTCAATAGGCAATGCACCATGGCCTATTGGTGTCACTATGGTTGGTATTCATGAACGTTCGGCACGTGAGAAAATCTTCTCGGCTCAAGTTGCGCATGTGCTCAATGACGAAACTACACGAAAATGGATTCAATCTATTAAACGGTTATTAAGTTTCTGTCAAACAAAGTATCCTCCCGATGACAATGCTCAATTAATGGGTTAAGCAAATATTAGTTATTTGGATATTCTGGGAAATCGGGTTCTTAGGGTAGGCTCAAAGGAAGGACAATCCGATAATATTGGCATAGATCAATATTCTGTTCATTTTATTGTATATTAAGTTGTCATCATTTATATATAAATAAATCGAATATTATTTAGAGTTCTGGTCAAATGACCGATTTATTGGTAAAAATCCCTAGTTTATTTTTATATTAAAATAAAGTTTATTAATTATAATTTAATATATATTTTTTAAATTTTTAGATTTTTTTTAAAAGAATTATTAGAGAAAGTCTACTGGTTCGGTGAATACAAAGTTTTCATTCTTACTCGGAACGAATAGCCATCGGATTCACAGTGTAGTACGCTCCTTTGATATGAAGTGGTTCACTGAGTAAACCGTATATAAATTTATTAATTTTCAATATTTCAAATAATACAATGATATAACTAATTCATACGTAAATAATGATTGATGGCACCCATCATTCTTTCATCATTTGCGCAAATGACCATACAAGATATGTTTCGATTAAATTTAGTGGATCAAGTCCAACTAAACTTATGCTTCTAGTCTAACTAAACTTATGCTTCTGGTTTATCGACAATTGCGGTAGCACGAGCTGTTTTAAAAAAAATTAAAGTCCAATTAATATCAGAAAAGCGAAACAATACTAATAATAAGAGAATAATTACTATAGATAAGTTGTGATCCATGAGTTGAAATCTTTCGGATTAATCCTTTTTCTTCCAACTCCCTAATAGCAACGCGTGCAAGCGATCCATTGACACGCAAACGATCCACTAATACCGAAGGAGTGATCAATTTATAAGTGGGAACTTCCTTGAAAAGTTTGTCGTATGTTGGTTTGTCAAGGACTACGGCGTTATTTGCTTTATCCTTGACTTTTCCTTTGGACCATTTCTACAAACATACCATCGATTTTTTTGAGTGTAAAGTTTTTATGACTATAACTCATGTAAATGATAATCAAATTTACTTTTTTCTTGGTTTTACCCCCGGAAGAGGATTTTGCGGCGGCTTCCTTTTTGACCTATTATTAATTAAAATATTGCTCGTAAATAAAATATGTTAAGGCTTTCTTTTATCAAAATAATGCTTTAATGATACGTTAGAATAATAATATTTTGTCTACTATTTATTATATTCTTTATTTGAAGTGTTAGTATTTTGTTTGACATGCGATTTGTTAAAAGTGCAAAAAAGCCAAAAATAAATTTCAATATCATTCTTGCAAGTTTCTTTTAAATTCTAGTTTTTCAATCATTTGATAAAACTGACCATTTATAAAATAATGATAGCTAATTATTCAATCGACCTTGAAACGTTATTGAAGACAAATCTGGTCAGATGGAACAAAAAAAAAGATACCTCGCCATGGCGAAAAAAAGTCTCGAATCACGTGTATGTAGGCTTGTAGAAATTTCATTGTGCAAATTTCCTTGTATGTATTGTATGTAGAAAATCAAATTTCCTTGTATGTAGAAATTTACATTGATCAAATTTCCTAATATGGGGGAACACAGATAGTGCAAGAATATAGTAAATATATCGATAAATATTTTTATTGCAAGATAGCGTTGCTTTTTTTAAGGAAGAAGGGGAAGGAGAAGGGGGACTAAGATTATTAAGAATATGTTTTTGATGTCAAATGCAAGCTATAAGTGTTATAATAACTTACTATTTATAATACTATATACTCATTATTTTATTTCTTTAATATGTATACTTAATGCAAGCTATAAGTATTATAATAATCCAATTCTATGTGTGCTTGTCATTTCTAATATCATATACTCTTTATTTCTTTATTTTATTTTTCCACCACATACTTATTTAATATATAATACTTAATATTTTTATAATTTTTTATTTATTTTTTTTTCTAGTTTAGTTTACCGACTTTTTTGTTTTTTCACTTTATATTTATTCTTATTTTTATTATTATTTTTATATTTAAGTTTTCTAATATTATTACTTTGATTATATTACAAGTGATTAATTAAAAATATGTAAAGTTATTTAATATTGATATATTATTTGAGATATTAAAAAAAGAATTTTGCAAGAACTTGTAATTACTTATTTCAATATATAAATATAATATAATAATTGAAAGTATATTAATAATAATTTTTAGATTATTTATATTTGTCATCTTGCAAAGTATAATAAATCAAGTATATATAAAAAAGATATTTCTATAGAAAAATAAAGAAAAATAAGTAAATATAATTCTGATAAATATAATATAAAAATTAAAAATATATTAAATTATATATATTTAATTAATAATAATAATAAGATTAAATAATCTAAGATCATTAAAAAATTAATAATTAATAAAGCAAGTAAATTATATATTTTATTTATTATCATAATTATAGTTAAAAAGATCATGAGTAAAAAAAATCTTAATATTATAATTTAAATTTACTTAAAATTAAAATTATAAATATTTAATAAAAGTTATATAAATCATTAATGACTTATTTTATTGATAAATATTAATTTAGAAGTTAATATTAAAAATATTCTTAATTTTTTAATTTACAAGAATTATTAAGTTAAATACTTTTTAATATAAAAAGATATATATAAATATATATATAAAAATATATAATATTATATAAAATTATTTTAAAATTAAATTCTAGATAATTAAAAAAATTATAATTTTTTAAATAACTAATACTCATAAATTTTATATATAATATTAATAAATATTTATAATATTTTTTTATATTATATATTTATAATAATTATAAATATCAAGATATTAATACTTATTTCTTATAAATAATAAAAATAATAATATAATAACTAAAGTATTAAAAAAATTTATAAATTTATATCTTATTAATATTTTTAATATATATTCTCTAATTAAAGTAAGATAAAAATTAATAATAATATAAATATTTTTCTAGAAATCATATATAATAAATAAAATTGCAATATAATTTTTTATATAATATATATAATATATATAAGATTTATTATCTAATTATATATAATTAATTAAGCTTGATTATTTTTTTTAATATGAATATTATTTTAAATTTAAGTATTTATTTTAAATTATACCACTAATTGAGAATTGTTGAGATATATATCAGTATGATATATACTTTGTATTTTAGATTATACTCAAGTGATATGCATTTTGCTTTTTATAATATATATCAAGATGATATATTTTATATATCTGATTATATATGATATAATATATACTAGTTTAGTAATTATAGCTAATTTTTATTATTACTGGGACACAGATAAAAAAAAAATAAGATTATATCTTGTAATTTACATATTAATAATAATAATAAGATTCTTAATTGCAGATTTATAAATAAATATAATATTCTTTAATTTGTTTTCAAACTCAGAATTGTAATCTTGTTCTAACTTTTCTATATAAGTTTTGAAATTTTTTTCAATCTTCTATATTAAAAGTTTATTAATAGCTTAATCTGACTTAATATTATAGTCTACCTTCTTAATTTTTTATATTATAATTTTATTAATAGCTTGAGTTAACTTATTCTTGTTATCTTGCATTATTATTATTTTATATATCATATAGAATTTTTAATAAAAAAATTAATGCAATTAGAACATGTTATATGTATACTAGATAGATAAAAAGTATCTTATTTTGTAAACTTGAAAAGTTATTACAAAGTAATAGAATATATTATAAAAAAATACTATTAATAATACTATTATATATATACTATCAGACTATATTATATACAGGAGATAAAAAGAAATATTGAACATTTTGTATATTTTTAAATTGATTTATATTATTAGATCTTATATTTTTTTTGACAATTATTTTATAATAAATTATTTATATATAATAATGATCTATAACCAAAATAAATCTCATCTTCATATGATATATTTAGGAGTTATAAATCTACATATAATTTTCTCTCAAAAAATCATTCTTTAAACTTTATCATATAATATGCTATGAAAAAGAATTAACAAAAAGTTAGAAAGATGAAATTATTATTGCAAAAAAATTTGGTCACACATATACTGAAATCTCTAAGATTATAGATTATTCTGTGATCCATATGTTAGAAGCACATAAGCTTAAAAAATCATCTAAAAAATAATCAGATCATCTATGAGAGGAGATAAAAGAAATATTAGAAGATTTTTTTTTAATTAATTTTATTTATTTATAGAAGATTCTAATATTTATTTATTTATAGAATGATTCAGATATTTATATTATGATTTTAATACTTTATATGATCTGAAAAAGAGTTTAATAATGAGAATTTTTGTTTTGAGTTACTAAAATCTTAAGACAGTTACATGCAGATTTGTTATAAATTGGTAGATGATTTAATTATTTTTTAAATGATTTTTTTAAGCTTATATATTTCTAACATGCAAATTATAAAACAAATTACAACTTTAGAGATCTTGATATGTGTGTGACTAAGTTTTTTTACAATAATAATTCCATCTTTCTGACTTTCTATTAATTTTTTTTCATAACATATCATGTGATAAAATTTAAAGGGTAATTTTTTGAGAAAAAACTGTATGTAGCTTTATAACACTTGAATGTATTATATGAAGATGAGATTTATTTTAGTTATAGATTATTACTATATATAAATAATTTATTATAAAATAATTATCAAAAAAAATACAAGATCTAATAATATATATTAATTTAAAAATACGTGAAATATTTAATATTTCTTTTCACTTTCTGTTATATACTATCTGATTATATTATCAAGTACATTATATTAAAGTATATTAATTTTGATTGCTAGAATTTTTTATATTAGTTAATATTAGAAATATATTCTGTAAATATAAATAGTAAAAAAATAATTAACTTTAACTAAATATATAAAAAAACAGATATATAACTATAAATAAATTTGAAATTACTTATTCTAAAAATATATTCAAAAATATACTATTAAATAAGTAAATTTTATTATACATCAGAAAATTTTTTGGGGTGATTTGTATTAATTTTTATCATTAGTTATATATTAATATATATCGGAGTTATTGATGCATATTAAAACAGATATTTAATATATATTAATATATATCAAAGTTGTCAATATATATTATTTAATAAAGTATATTATTAAATATCATTGTTTAACGAAGTATATCATTAAATATCATTGTTTAATGAAGTATATCATTAAATATCATTGTTTAATGAAGTATATTATTAAATATCATTGTTTAACAAAGTATATTGTTAAATATCATTATTTTATGATGTATATCATTAAATATCATTGTTTTATGATGTATATCATTAAATATCATTGTTTAACAGACTAGATTATTAAATATCATTATTTAACAGACTAGATTATTAAATATCA
>CAJVPS010001875.1:0-13843 GCA_910591765.1 Ambispora leptoticha | reverse complement strand
TTAGTAATATATTAGCTAAATTAGTAGAACAAGAGAAAAGAGAAGTTCTACTAAGAAACTATCTATAGCTAAAATAACTCAAAATAATTAGGTGATTTTTCTTGATATGATCAGATGATTGTGGTGCAATAAATTACATATAGTACAGTATGTAGTGCAGCAATAATCTGTGAGATAAAAAATAAATATACTATAATTATTAATAACTAATCTAATATTATTACACTATATATGTTAATTAATTTAATTATTATATTATATTCTTTCATTATTTTATTTATTTTATCTATAAATTTATATTTTTGATTATAGAAGTATTAGCTATACAAGTAAATTTGATGAATCATTATAAATTTTTTTAAAGATTTTAGCAATCTCTGAATTATTTTTTGTATAAAAGAAATAACATATTTAAAATATGATGCAACATCTATAATAGTAAGTACTTATTTATATATCTTTTATTAATAATATTATTTATAAGATATAATAAATTATATATATATATATATAGTTTGAATATAAAATTTTTCTATAACTTATTTATGAAATATTTCTTAATAATAAAATATATTTTTACTATTTATTCTAATTATATAATTATTCACAAATTTTTTTATATGAAAAATTATATTTTTTATTTCTGATATTATTATATAATTTTTGAGTATTAAAATAATAATCAGTAGATTAATAAAAAAGTAATTTATATATTAAGCTTAATTTCTTATTTAGATCAATTCTAATAATAAACTTACTTAATTTACTTGTTTTTAATATTATTTATTATAGTAAAAATTAAGTTTAGCAAAGTTAAAGATAAGTTAAGAAATAAAATTTTTTTTTATAAAAAATATAATATATCATAAAAATAATTATAGTATTTTACAGATCCTGATCTTTTAATCAAATAATTTATAAATTAACTATAAATAAAGAACTTGAGCTAAAATAAATTAATCAAGAATTTTAGAAATATTGTAATTAGAAATAGCTATCAATAAATTGAATAAAACATATATAAAGAATCTAGAATGTAAATATATTCAATATGAAAAAGAAATCTAATCTCTTAATAAAAAACTGAAATAACTTGAAAATATTTTAAAGAAAGAAAAAGCAAAATTAAGATTAGAGATATTATTTCTTAAAAGAAACTTATATCAAGTTATAAAGAAGATTTAAAAGATTAAATCCTATAATACTAATCTGAAATAGCAGTTACAAGAATATTATGAGAAAATAGAAAATTTAAAATATAGATTCAAAATTATTTCTTTCTGGAGAAGCTTTTCAAATTTATATAATTTAGAAGAGAAAGATATAGATATGACAAATCTTAATCTTTTTATATAAATTGATTAGAATTTAAATTATATTAAAAATCATATTTTAAATGCTAAAATATCATTAAATAATTCTATAAATATTATAAATAGTATTAGAGATTTCTTAAATATTATTCATCTTAATTATCAAAATACATATTTGAATATAGATAATATTATAGCCTAATAAGATAATTAGAATAATCAAATATTACAATTATAATAAGATATCAATTATTTTAGATAGTAAAATGCTAATTTTCAAAATTAAATTAATTAGCTTATTTAAAAGTAAGATATTTTATAAAATTATATTAATTAACTTATATTAAAATAAAATATCTTGCAAAATTATATTATTAACTTGCTTAAAATCTTAATAATAATTAATAAAGATATAATTTGCAAGGATATTTGTGATTTAATACAAGTCTAATATAAGATAAATAGTCAAAACTCAATATATTCTTGAAATTATTTATAAGATATTTATTCATCACTTAAAATAAGAGTTATAATAATATCAGACTATTAAAAAATTATTAGAATATAATTAAAATTAGCTATTTAATAGATATTATAATAAATTCAAGAATCAAAAGATAAGTTATATTAAATAAAAAAAATAAAGAATATAATTTATAGTAATTAATTTTGAATTTAAATCAATAAATTTTTGTATTTCAGAATAATCTATCTATAAATATATAAATAAATATAATAATATTTCTAATACTAATATTTTCAGATAATTATAATGAGAATATTAATATTTTTATTAGTTAATTATCAGCATATTTAGATAATATAAATATAAATTCAATGAATATAACTTAAAATAAAGCTTTTAATATTTTATAAAGATATTTATCTGAATTAATATTAGATTAATTTAATAGAAAAATTCTTGATAAAAGATAAAAACTTCATAATATTCTTGTAAATCATAGACAAGCTGATATGAATAATCTTTAAGATTATATTATAACATAAATAATTACTTCTAATAATTTTAAAAATTTCTTTATTATCTATATCTATACTAATATTTCTGCTAATAATACTATAATTATAGATAATTTAATAATTCTAACAAAAACTTTTATTAATAATTAGTATTTAGCTAAAGAGTATTTATCAAATAGATCTATTAATATAATAAATACTGATAATAATAATTCTATCATATTTGATAATATATAGATTAAATAGGTATTATATTGACTCAAAAATAAATATCTTATAGTACTTAGTGAAAAATATAATCTAGTATTTGAATTACTGATCTAGAATAATAATTCTTCAGAAATATTTTATTCAAAACTTAAAAAATATAGATGAATACTTAAACTTGATGAGAAATAAATTGAAAGTCAGTTTTTATATGACTTATCTCCTAATTTAGAAAATGATACAGATCATATTGATATTATACAATTTCTAAAAAATCTTTTTATAATATTAGAATGAATTGAAATATACAGATTAGAAAAAAAACTAGGATTAGTATTCAAAATTTTATAATTAAAATATAAATTAACTATATCTAAAAATTTAAAAAATATTTATTCTAAAGATGCTGATTTAACTGAAATAGATGTGAAAAGAATTATAAAAGCTTAAATGATCTTAATATAATCAAGTTCTTCATATTTATGATCTTTATCATAATAATTTTCTCAATTAGACTTATAAACTATAACTAAAATAATTCAAGATATCTTTACTAGAACTGTTAAAATCTTAGAAAATAAAAAATATTCTATAAATAAAATTTAGATAATATGAAAAAAATAAAAGATATTATTATTAAATAATTTTTAGATAAGATATAAAAGTAATATCCAGATTTTAATTCTGTTAAAAATTATAATTATAATCTAATAAATAATTTTACAGATAGTATGGCAAATTTATTATTAAATAAAGTTATAACTAGTATTATAAAAAAATCAATTCATATAGTTAAAAAATTATCTTAATACAAATACTTAAAATATGATAAAACTAATTATAATTTTTATAATTATAAAAATAAAAAGAAAAGTAAGTCTAGATATTTTAATAAAAATAAATTTAAGAAAAAAGATAAGATTAATATAGCTATTAATAACTCTAATTCTAATTCAAATTTTGATTATAACCAGTGTTAAAAATTTGATGTTCTCAGTATTCTCAGAGAACACAAAATTATTTTTGAGAATATTGAAAATTATAAAATATTTTCTTATTTGAGAACATTTTAATGGAGTCAAATATTTTCAGTAAGAACACATTATTTATATTTTATGTTCTTGTTAATAAAAATTCTATGCACATGATATAATGCATATAGTTCTAAAAATAAAATTTCATGTGGTATATATAATAATTGCTCATTATAATGATACACATATTCTATTTAGGCATCAACATCTATCACATGCTTTATTGATAAGTAACTAGCTAATCTATCACTATAACATATATATCTTTTTCCAAAATACAATTTGAAAATTATACATTAAGTCCAGGCTGATCTTCTTCTCAAGATGACTTGGAAATGTACAATGACCAAGGCTGATAATCTGGCAACAGGGTGGAAGCTGAAGTAGTATAACTAATTCTTGTCTGCTAAAATCATGTCATTCTGCTATCATTATTATACATTTCCCATTCATATATTTTGTTTATCTTGCCCCTTATAATACTTCACATGTCTCCCATTCTGATTGATGCTGCTTGATGCTTTTCACATGCATCTTGTACTCTCTGAGATTGTGTCAGCTTGTCCTGGATCTTTAATTTCCATTTTAATTAGTAAGTATTAATGCCCACTTATGTGCTGATATTGGTACTTATTCATTTTGAATACTTTCTGATCTTACTATTTTTATCCTAATATATAAGCATCTATTCTACTATGTCAAATAAAGAAAAATCAAAAAAAATTGAACCAAAAATCAATCCTTTTACTATAGCCATGCAAAATGCTACTTACTGATATCTATTTGATGAAACAGAGGAAAGCTCTTCTAATATTACAATTTTTTTGGCACAAAATGATGATAATAATCCATGCAGAATCAAAAATTCACATTTAGCAAAGGAATCTTTGACATGAGATCCAAATTGGCTGAGATTATATCCTTGGGTATATCATGGAAATGGTACTTTGGCTAATTATATATTTTGTCATTAATATCAAGATGGTGAAAAAAGTAATAATTTTATGAATGATTGTGAATACTTTAAGAAGCAATCATTAGATCATCACATTAATATCAAAGACCATAAAACAGTTGTGATAACTTGATTAGCAGTACAAATAGATATTCATACTGATTTTGTAATGCAAGCTGAAATTAATCAAATCAAAGTAATGCAGAATATGAGAAATATTTACTTTTTGATCAAGCATAATCTGGTGACAAATCTATTAGAAGACTTATATAAGCTTGTTGAGATTTAACAGATGTCAAATTTTCAAAATGAACTTTCTACTCTGAACTCGGTCAATGATGAATTATTGATTAATGAAGAAGATTTTCATTTATCTTATGCTAGTTATACAAATCATATAATAGGATAAGAGTTTATTAAAGCAATTAGTCATGTAATAAAGCAATCAACTTTTCAAGAATTACATTCATCTGGTACTTGGAGTATTATGCTTGATAAAAGTAATACTATATCAAATGAAAAAATATTGGTAATTATTTTAAAGCACTTGCTTGCACCTGCAAAGCCAATTTACTACTTTCTTGGAATGATATCTCTAATGAATAGTACAGCAAATGCAATTATAGATGATATTAATTCTTTTATGATGGCAAAAGGTTTATCTGTAGATGAATTATGTCATGCATGTACTGATAATGCAAATACAATACTAGATATTCATAATAGTATTGTTACATAACTTAAGTGAGCCAGTCCATTTATGCTTCAACATTATTGCATATCTCATTGACTAACTTTAGTAGCAAAAGATACTGCCAAAAAAGTCTCTGAAATTAGATCCTATGAAAAGTTGATACATAGTATCTACAGTTATTTTTCTCGTAGCTTTGAATGAATGCTTAAACTAAAAATGATACAAGATGAAATTAGTGATTCACAATTAGCTATTCTCAATATTATTGAAACAAGATGACTCTCATTATCCAATATTGTTAGCAATTTGCATCAAATTCTGGATTCTATAATTGGTATATTACTTAAAGATGCTAAAGATAATATTGCTACATAATTATTATATGACAAAATTGATGATTCATTTGTTATAACAACCAAGTTTATGGCAGATATTTTGGGAATTTTACATCAAATAAATTTATTATTTCAAAGAAATAATATTACAATTTGTGAAATCAAAACTCAATTGGATATTATAATTGCCACTATCAATGAACAATTTATTGAAACTGAAGAAATTGAGCCAACCTGGGGTATATATTTATGAAAATATATGGAGACCAATAATATCAATCCAGAAACTCTTTCACAATATATTCAAGATTTTGCCAGAGCTACTATTGAATCATTAAAAAAAAGATTTCCAAACTGTATCCAAATTGATGCTTTTCACATTTTTGATCCTAAAAGTTTGCCAACTGAAGATAATGATTATAGAAGAAAAGAAATTGATATTTTAATGAATTTTTATGGTGAGAAAAAAATTATATCAGATAAATTTTTTAAGCCAATTTTGAATGCTGAAAATCTTGTTCATGAATGAGTTTCTGTTAAAATTCTTTTGAGCAATTATAAATAGTTTGGATTATTAGAGATATAGCAAAATATTTTTATCAATTTTCCTGATTTTATTACTATTTATCCTGAAATAAGAAAATTACTTCCTTTATTATTTATGCTTCCTTTAACTAATGCTACTGTTGAACGTATTTTTTCTAAGCAAAATTTAGTCAAAACAAAACTTTATAATCATATGAATATTTTAACTCTTAATTATCTTTTACTTATTTCATTTAATAGATCAGAATTGAATCAATTTAATTTTGAATTAGCTTATGAAGAATGGTCTAAATTGGATCAAAAAATGCAATAAAATTTTAATTTTTAATTTTATTAAACTTAATAGAGAACATAAAAAAATTTTTGAGAATATTATTTAATAATATATGTTCATTTGAAAACATAAAATCAAAATCAAATTTTCAACACTAATTATAACTCTTCTAATAATGATTTTAATTCTGAATTTGATTCTAAAATAGAATCTGATATTGAGAATTCCTTTTCTGAAATTGAATTTAATTATAATATTATTATATATATTTTTAAAGCAAAAAAAAATAAATAAAGCAAAAGAATAATTCAAATAAATTATTATTTAGAAAGTTTAAATCACGTAAAATAAAAAAAGATAATTCTATTTTTAATTTTGATAAGACATGAAATAAATTAATTATTTTTAAGCAGAATATTTATCAAATTTTATTAGATATACTTGAAAAAATCTTATTTTTATATCAGTTAAAGAAACTTTAATCTAAAGATAAATACTTATTTATTCTAAATTTCACAAATTATCAAGATTTGATCTTAGTAATATCTAATTCAGATAAAAAGAATAAAATTTTAAATGATTCTATAGAGATAAATTTTATCTATTAAAAAAAACTAATAATTAGTATTATAACTATATTATATAAAATTAAATATTAAAAATTCTAGTATTAGTACTGAATAGTAAAATTAAATTTATAATTATATTAGAAAATATTATTAAATGTATAAGTAAAAAAATAGATAAATCAGAAAAATATGAGTTTAGTAATATTATTACTATTTTAATAGAATTTATTAGTATTATTCATAATTTATTAATAATATTTTCTTCAGATTTTACTATATATGAAGATTTTATAGTTATATAAGTTTCTAAATTAATATTAATATTCCTAAATTTACTTCTTAAAAAATATAAATATACTATAGATTAGGATAATAATAAAATAAAGATTCATTATAATAGAAAAGATTTTATTATTCTGATTACTATATATAAAGTTAAGAATAAATTTAAAGTAAATTATGCTATTATATCTTAGAATAATAAGTCTTTGATATCTAATTAAATTTTATAAAAGATAAATAAAAAAGAAAATAATAATATATTATTAGAAAAATTATATACTTCTATAAATTTTAGTCTAGATTCTGATAATTTAACTTTAAAAAAAATATATGAGTTATAAGAAATTAGAAAAATTATTATATAATATTCAATTTTAATATTAAATTAATTAAACTTAATAAAAATTATAGATTTGCTAAAGATAGTCATATAGTAATTATAAAAATAAAACTAATAACTTAAATAAAAAAATTATTAATATTAATATAGAGAAAGTAAAGATAAATTAGTTAAAATTTACTAAAAGTAATTATTTTATGACTAAAATTCTTTCTATTTTATGCTTAGTTTCTTTTATTTTTTATAATTCTGCTTAATCAAAATATATAAATTACTTAATTTTTTTACTTTTTTTATTAATTTATAAATCATATATCTTGATTTTTTATTTTTAATTTATTTATTTGAAGTAATAATAGAATCTAGATACAAAATATTTTTGTTAATTTAATATATTAAGAATATTGAACTCTGCTTATTAGAATTTTTAGCTATACTAGCTTGATTAATATTTGATAAGTATAATTTAGATATAGATAAATTCTAATCTAAAAGTATTATTAAATTTAATATAGATTAATACTATTCAACTATATGAACTTTTTTCTCTCTCCAAATTTTATAAAAATAACTATTTGTCATAGAATATTTATCTTTTAATTTTTTCAAGATATCAATTTGAATTTTATATTATAATATTATATAATAAATTCATAATTTACTAAAAATAATAAGAATATATTAGATTATATATATTTAATCATATTATTTTTATAATATTTATAATATTAATAATATTAATAATTTATTAAGAAAAAAATATTTATATTAGTATATATAATATTAATAATTAATATATATCATGTATATAATATATATAATATTAATAATTAATATGCATAGTACATATAATATATATAAAATATATAGTATATATAGTATATATAATATATATAATATATATAGTATTAAGATTCAACTATATTTTTTTTTGTTATATTATCTATTATTTGATATGATATATATAAAAGATCTTGAGAAAAAAATATATTATATTCTCTAATCTTTTTCTAAATTATGTAATTATAATAGTAAGTTAAGGGATAAATACATAAAGCAAGAGGAGAATTTTAATTAAGAAAAAAAGAGATAGGATTAGAATAGAAAGAAGTAAAATAAAAAATTAGAAGAGCTAATATTAAAATCCAGAAATTATATACTTATAATCTAAAACTTATTAATAAAACTAGATATTTACAAATTGAAAATATTTATAAAGATATTTCTCTTACAGAATTCAAAACTAAGCATATTATAAAATTAGAAAAAATTAAATCATTTCAAAATAAGATAAAATTATTAAAAGATAAGTTAAATTTATCTCAGAAGAGCTTTAAAGAAAGGATTCAAAATTATATCTCTCAAGTCTAAGATAGTTGAATTAGCTTTAAAAATTAATGAATTGGAGCATCTGAAATCTGAGAATATATTGAAATTTATAGACTTTGTGAGCTATTACTCTGCAATAATTAATAGAAATAATAAGAGATAAAGTTTTATTATTTTTATAATAAAAAATATGCAAAGTGAGAAATAATATTTTATAACTAAATTTAATAATATATTTATAATTAGTAAAGAATTAGAGATTTGAAACTATGTCTTATCTAATAAAGATCTTAATTAATATTTATTATATAGAAAAAATATGAATTTAATAAAAAAAATTAATGAAAATATTTTGATATATATAATAATAAGATTATTAAATCATTAAAAATTAATACTAAGATTAGTCTTAAGATCTTATTTTATATATGAAGATAACTTTATTCATGAAATCATCTATAAAAATTCTATAAAAGTCTTTATTATTAAAATCTTTTAATATATTTATCAATAACTCAGTTCTAATTAAAGATAATAGCTTGCTTACTTAGATTATATTAATATTAAATTCTGTCAAGAATGCTTAATTCTATATGATAATAAAAAATATAATAATTATGTACAATTTGAACTTTCAATTAAAATAGATAAAGAAAAATATCTTATGATTTTAAAATTAATTCAGAAAGAAGTAATAATTAATAAAGTAATTGAAGAATTAAATATTATATCTATTTCAAATTAATTTTCTTAAATTGAATTAAATAAAATATAAGAAAAATTTAATATTATTTATCAGATACTTAATAAACTTTCTTAATAATTTAATAACTATTTGAAAGAATCATTTATTAAATAAAATGATAAATATTATATAATCAAAATTTATAATGATCAAGATAAAGAAAAATTATTAGAAAAAGCTTATTCAATTGATACTAGTTATAATATTTATTATATTGAAAAAAATAATTAGAATTCTATCATATCAAGTTATATTAGTAGATATATATATTACTATAAAAATTCTTATAGAAATTATATATCAAGTAATATCTTACTCATCTCTTACTAAAAAAGAAATTAATATTAAAGATGAAACTATTAACTCTAAATATACTAAAAATATTAGTATCATCATTTAAAATAATTTAAAAAATAATTATATTATTAAATCTGATTAGAAATTACTTAATTAGTATTTCTATAACTTATATTTATTAAATAACTTAAATCTATTTTTATTAGAAAAAAACTTGAATAATCTAGTCAAGAAATAGCTAGATTTTGATTTACTAATTATTAAAAAGTTTATACTTATTTCTTGAAATAAAAATAAGAAGAAAAAGTTATTAAATAATAAAAATTAACTACAAATCAAGAAAAACTTCTTGCTTAATTATTGAAAAATAATGCTGATATCTTTATAACTAAATTATATTAACTTGGCTAAAGTAATATAATTTAATATAAAATATATATTAGAAATAAATCATCTATTAAATAATGAACTTATAGAATCATTTTTCTAAATCAATCATTTATATCTAAAGAAATTCAAAAAATATTAGATGCAAATATAATCTAATTATTAACTAGTTCTTGAATTTTACTTATTATTATAGTTTTTAAAAAAAATAGAAAAAAAAGATTTTATATTAATTACAGAAAATTAAATATAATTATCTAAAAATATATATATTTATTATCTAGAATTAATGAAATAATAAACTTACTTGAAAATGCTTATTAATTTTTATTTATGAATTTAACTTTTGAATATTATTACCTTTTTGATATGAATTCTAAAATAAGAGTGAGTATTAATTCTAATATTACAAAAGAATGTAATAAAAGCAATCACATGCTTAAAGTGATATTTGGAAGAGTCTTTAAAAGATTTATTGACAAGAATGTATTTACTATTATTTCAAAGTTAATCTAAAGATAAATAATGATAGTGTTCTTGTTATGACTAGCTAGAATATAGTTCAATTCCAAAATATAATTTCAAAATAGATATAATATTCAGTTTATTAACAAGACAAATTAATAAATCTTAATCAAAATCTATTCTACAAGAAAAATTTCTTAGAATTCTCTTAAAATTATAATCTACTTAAATGTGAATTGAGAATTAAACTCATAAAACTCAAACTAAACTAAATAACTAACTAATTAACTGAGCTAACTAACTATCTAAATTCACTAGCTAAGATATATTACTTTTATATATTTTAGAAGTTATACAAATGATACTTTTATTATAATACTTATACTAGTTTTATTATGATTTAAATATTACTTTAATTATTATTATAATATTGATTTTGTTATGATAGCATTATTAGTTTTACTATAATAGTTTTGCTAACTTTGTTATGATAATTTTGCCATAATTATCATGTTTGCAAAATCTTCTAAAAATATTTACAAATAATATTCTCTAAAGCTAATATCTAATAAGATATAAAGAATTATTCATTCAATCATATTGTGATATGAAGCGACCAATAATGAAATTAACTAATATTCTATTAAAAGTTCATATTACAATAAGATTCTCTTCATTAGCATTTTGCTTCACAAAATTTAAAGCTAAATGTCAGATTTTTACTAAACTTAATAGTTTTTTAAAGTCATCATTTGTTATTCTTCCAAGTTTTGTTGATAATAACTTTCTTAAACTTAGGATTGATTATTCTGAAATATGTTAAAATAATCTATTAGTTCTACTAACAATCTTTCAATATCATAATGATATATTTTCAGTTATAACATGACTAAGTTTGTGATAAAGAAATAGTTTCTCTCTAATTGAATCTGTACTTGTTATAGTATTGATTATTTCTTGGTCAGTCCAGAGTATATCAAAATCTATATTTCTGTTAGAAGAGATTGCCATTATTATTTTCAATGCAATGTCATTTAAGATGATTTTTGTTCTTGGTTTGCGTGTTGGTAATATTTTAATAAAGAGTTTGAATAAATAAAAAAAAATAAAGACTAAATAATGAAATAGATATTATTTATAATAAATAATATTTTATAAATGAATGTGATACAGGATAAATATAATAAATTAAAGAGTAATATAATATAATTAATTTAGATTATAAAAATTCTAAATTAATATATTTTTCAGAAAGATTATAAGAAAGAAAGTTTTCTAGGTAAATAGAATTATAATGCAAGCTAATTTTCATGCCCAATTTTCATGCTATAGTATGTAATTCTATAATTTCAGTCATATTACTGCAGATTTATGAGTTAATGTAATCTTGTACTGCATCAGATGATTGCTCAACTGTATTATTTCTATTGGTACTTTCTATATTAATTTTATTTTTGTGTCTATTTACTATTCTACTATTAATTCTTTCTTTATTTCCATAATGAAACTATGCTTCTTCATTATTCATTTCAATATTATTGATAATGTAACTTTTTCATGAATTTTGTTAACTTGGTAAAGATAATAACATTATCTTACTATTACTATTATCTTTTTATTTTTCTTTTGTTTTATCATTATGCTAGAAAATATTATTTCTTTGAAAGATTAACATTTCTCTTCATCTGCTTTATTCACTAATCTGTAATTATTATTATATTAGTATTTGACTGTAATGAGAATGATAATTTGAATATCAGAACTAACATTAAGCTTTCTTTTATTCTCAAAACTCAAAATTTTGAGAATTCAAGAGAGTGAAAGATAATTACAATATTATATCATCATTTCTTTATTACTTTCATCTCTGTTAATTATTAATATTTATGGAATATTGATTATAGTTCAATTATATTTGTAGACAGCTCTATTATTATTGTTTTTGATTTCTTGAATAATAGGTAAGTTACTTTTATTTTTGTTATATTCTTGATTATCTGACTGATAATTAACAGGTTGTGTGACTTCATACTCTAAATATTAATTGGTTCTGTCATCTTTTGGAGTTAAATTATGACTACTAGAGTCAGAGTTACATATTTCATAAAGTGATGCTGGACTTTTTGAATGTCGTAGGGAATGAGAAAGAAATTCCTCTTCTTCTAATTCAATATGTTTCCAAGAGAATATAAGTATATACAGTTTCTTATTTACATTCCAATAGTATTCAAAATAAGTGGTAGAGCAAGGAATTTTCTATTCTTTTCTTACATCAAGAGGTAGAACTTCTTCTTTTTTTTGAAAATTAATTTGTGATGAATGAGCAATTTCTTCTTCATCTTTTTTTATAAGATTGATAATAAACTTTTCTTCTTCATTATTAATGAAGCATAATCTACAATCTCTATAATTCATTCTTTTTCTATTTCTATACTAATAACAGTGACAATTTTATAAACTATACTGGCAGTCTTGATATTATTATTCTAACTAATCTTTAGTTAGAATAATTCTTTCAACTTTTAGATATTAATAATATTGATGACCAGTGTGAGAAAAGTTACCCCAATATTTAAAGTTATAAATATATAGTACTTTAAAGAGTTGATTATGAGTGATACACTTTGAATGATAACTTTTGAGATGATAATATTCTTCTATTAATAAGATATTAAGGCTTTGAACAGGTATGTTAATTATTTGATTTACTATAAAATTGATAGAGTTTTGCTTTTATTTAATTAGTTCTTTACATTAGTAAAAGCTATAGCTTATCAGTACCAAAATTTGATTTGCTAGAGCTAGAAGCATTTAATTTTCTATGATAATTCTAGGTTCTAATCTATTATTCTCAAGATATAGCTTCAAATGATTACTATTATATGAATTTTTAAGAATTTTGCCATCTAATATTCTTAATTTATAGGTACCTTTATCAAAGACTTGATAAATATAATATAGTTCTTTTCATTTCTGAGCAAATTTTTCATAATACTAATGTTGGATTTCTATTCTCTTCATTAAGACTTTATCTTTGATAAAGAAAGATTAATAATTTTTATCTTGTTGATAAGTTTCTTTTTATTTTTG
>CAJVPS010001874.1:0-13848 GCA_910591765.1 Ambispora leptoticha | reverse complement strand
AAATTTATGTTTAATTTCAAATTTTATTAATAATTCTTTGACTATTTTATTGATAAATTCTAATTTATTATCTGATTAAATTTCTTTAGAGCATCCATGTCTATAAATTATATCTTCAAAGATAAATTTTGTAATTATAGTAGCTTTCTTGTCTGAAATTACTTTAACTTTAGGCTATTTTATAAAATAATCTATTACTATAATAATATATTGATTTTCAGTTATTATTATTTTACTAAATCCAATAAGATCAATAATAATTTTGTCAAAAGATTGTCTAATTTTGATAGGATATAAGGCTTATTGAGTAGTTCTTCTATCAGTTTGCTAGTAAATTTTATAAGTTTTTATATAATTCTTGATATTTGTTCCTATACCATTCCACTAATATTTATTTATAATTTATTAATAGATTTCTTTATATCTAAAATGTTTAGATAAAGAACTTGAATATAAATTAATAAGAATAGCTTCCATTTTATTTTCTTTAATAACTTGAAGAGGTATAGTTAGTTCTTTTCTTCTATTGATTTTATATAATATATCATCAATTTGTAAAAAATATTTTGCTTAATTATGAATTTTGCATTATTATTCAAGAGTTAATCCTATAAGATAAGTTTTATTATCCAAATATTATTGTAAATTGTAATAAGTTATTAAATTCATGTTGTTATTATAAAGAGAAAAGTTATTTAATAATCTTTCAAATATATTTAGAATAAAATATCAGTATTTTGATTTTTTCTTTCAGATCAATAAGTAATAATAAAGATATATTCCATAAGAGATATGATCCAGCAGTTTATTCTAGAAGAATAACTTGATTGATTTTTAAATAATTATCTTAAGACATTATGATTAGTAATTATTTTAAAAACTATTTCAAGTAGATAATAGTGAAATTATCTAACAGTCTATACTATTACTAATACTTCTTTTTCTATTACTCTATATTTTTGTTTATTTAGCTTCAAAGTGATACTTACATAAGTAATTACTTGTTCTTTTCCATCTTTATCTTTCTGAAATAGAACAATTCTAAGTTCTGAATCTGAAATATCAATGTAAAGATAGAATTTCTTTGTAAAGTTAGGGTAAATCAAAATAGGTGCAGTTATAAGATATTATTTAATTTGTTGGAAAGCTTCTTCTATAGTCTAAATAAATAGTTCTTAATTATGAAATAATTTGAATAGAAGGATAGTAACTTGAGAGAATCCTTTTACAAATTTTCTGTAATATCCAGCTAATTCAAGAAATGATCAGAGTTCTTTGATAGTTCTTGATTAAGAAAAGTCTTTTATCTTTTGAATAGTTGATGAGTCAGAAGAAATTTCTTCTTCAGTAATTACATATTCAAGAAATAGTAATTCTCTTCTGTAAAAGTTATATTTTTCCAGATTGAATTTCAAATTGGCATTTCTAATTCTGCAAAATACTTTATTGAGATAATTCAAGTGTTCTTCAAAATCTTTTGAGAATACATTCAAGTTATTAATATATACATTAACAAAATTCTAATTATATTCTTCTAGTATAATATTTATAATAAGTTGAAAAGTTGCTGGGATATTATATAATTCAAAAGATATAATATTAAATTCAAAAAGTTTTTTTCTGGAGATAAAAGCAATTTTAGATTTATCTTTCTCTTTCATTTTAATTTGTCAGTATTCCAAGATTAAGTTTATAGATAAAAATTAGTAAGTATTTTCAAGAAAGTCTATTATTTCATCAATTCTTGATAATAGATAAGCATCTTTTCAAGTAATGACATTTAGTTTTCAGTAATCAACACAAAATCTTTTCTTTCTATTTTTTTAGAAACTATAATAATAGATAAAGCTCAAGAACTAGTTGATAGTTAAATAATATTAGCTTCTAATATTTTTTGAATTTCTTCTAATATAAATGATTGATCTGAAAGGGTAGTTCTATAAGAACATTATTTGATAGGTGATTCATTTTCAGTATATATCTCATGTTAAATTATATTACTTTGATCAAGTTTATGTAATTCAGTTACAAAAATATTAATATTATTTTCTAGTAGTTGAGTAAGTAATCATTCTTGTTTTGTAATTAATTTTTATTATTCAATAACTTTATCTTCTTATTCTTGTTCTAAAAAATAGATATAAGCTTCTTAATGATTAGTAGATCTAAATTTAGCTATTTCTTGACTAGATTATTCAAGTTCTTCTCTAGTAGAAACTAGTTTAAGTTAATCAATAAGTAGAAATTGAAAAAATATAAATTGGGTAATCTTTTGATATGTAATCATCTTCTGAATCATTTTGAATAATGATACTGATATTTTTAGTATATTCAGAGTTAATAGTTCTATCTTTAATATTAATTTCTTGTTTTATGAGAGATGAGCAAGATATTACTTGATATATAACTCCTATAAGAATTTCTATAATAATATAAATATCTACTAATATGACTCAATGTGATAGAATTCTAATTATATTACTTGATATATAACTTCTACAAGAATTTCTATAATAATATAAATATCTACTAATATAACTCAATATGATAGAATTCTAATTACTTCTTTTCCAATATAATAAACATTATATTTAATATCAGTTGAATATGCTTTTTCTGATAATTTTTCTTTATCTTGATCATTATAAACTTTGACTACATAGTAGTTATCATTTTATTTCATAGAGATATTTTTTAAATAATTATTGAACTATTATGAAAGTTTATTAAGTGCTTGATAAATAATATTGAATCTTTCATATATTTCATTCAATTCAAGTTAAGGATATTAAGTTGAAATAGAGGTAAAGCTGATTTCTTCAATTAATTCATTTGTAACTGCTTCTTCTGAAATCAGTTTCAAAGTTTTAGGTAAAGATGACTTCTCAACTAGTTGTGACTTGCAGTAGCCAATCAAAGAATTATAATAGAGTTATGGTAGCTAATCAGAAAATTATAATAAAGTTATGACTAATTGCAACTCCTATTACTAGTTATAAGGTATTTTTCTTTATCTAGTTTAACTAGAAGTTCAGATTATACACAATTATCATATTTGTTATTATCACAAGAAATTAAGCATTCTTGACAGAGTTTCACATTAATATAATCCAAATGGGCAAGTTATTTTCTTTAATTAGAACTGAGTTTTTGATAAATATATTAAAATATTTCAGCAGCAGAGACTTCTACAAAACTCTTATAGATAATTTCTTGAATATAGTCATCTTTATACATAAAGCAAGATAGAATTACTTTGTTAATTTTATTACATTCTTCATAAACTTCTAATAGTATTCCTCTTTCTCTAAGCTTGTTAATTATTTTGGTATTCTTTCTCTATTCTCTATGATTAAACTAATAGATACAATACAGAAATATTTCTTTTTATAACTTCCAGTAACAAATATTTCTCAGAGTTTATTATATTCACCATATTGAGAGCAAGCAAGAAGATTTAATTATTTTTTTCTAATACAGTTATCACAAGCAGTTGCTTTTTCTCTATTCATTTTAAAATATGTTCTAATATAATATCTGTCTACATATTTTTTATATTCATAATATCTTTCAATCTGAGAATTGAGATTAATTTGTTATATAGCAGATTGATATATATTAAAATTTTTCTTGATTCTTTTATTAATGAAGAGTTCTTGTTCAATTTTATCAGTCTAATCTTTATAAATTTTAAATTCTGCATAAAAGAATTTATGAATTTTAATTATTATTCAGTTAGTGAGATTATTATAGTATTAGTAACATTGATAATCAGACATAAAAAGATTTTTGTGGTATCAATATTGACTATTAGATCCTCACTAGTCAAATAATCATTAATTGTTCTAATTGTATTATTAAGTAAATTTCTTGTTAAGTTTGAAATCTTCCTAAGTATATTTTTTCCATTTAATTTTGACCTCTTCTTGATAAGCTTATACTTTATAAGTCCTTTTAATACTTCAGATAATTTGTGAAGGTATATCTCCAAAATTAACATCTTTTAAACTTTAATTTGGAGTTTTAACAAGAATCTAGACTTCTTTAGTGATAATTTTAATACTATCATCTTGAAATTCTTGTTGTTTAGAAGTTACAGTATTCTAATCTAAAGATAACATAGCAAGTATGTAACACTTATTTATTATCTGTTGTAACATATTGCAATTCCAAAATTTTATAAGTTGTAACTAGTTGTAATTAAGTAATGCTTTATTTGTCATTATATTGCAATAGTTAAGGAGTCATCTTTATTCTAATTATTATGTTGTCACATGAGAAAAGTCTTCTTTTTCAAGTATTATTTCTCAAATTCACTTTCAGAATCTTCTTCAAATTCATCTTTTTCAGAACTGATATCTTTAAAAATCAGTTCTCCTCTATTATCATGAATAAATTTAATTAGTACTTTTTCTTTTTAATCATCATATTTAAAGGTAAATAGTTCTTTTCTGATATTGATATTGACTTTAATTTTGTTTAAAAAGTTTATTCCAACAATTACTAAGTATATTTTGACTTTGGTAATATCTATTTCAATAGGAATTATGATTTAATTAATATTCAAAAGTAAATTATCAATAGCTCCAAGAGATTATTTAGATACTTTATTTATATTTGATATAAAAATATTTGAACTGTGTTATATTTTTAATCCCATATTTTTAATAAAATTATATATAGCAACATATCCAGAGATACTGGTATTAATGATTAAGTCAATAATATTCTTTTTAACTTTTGCTTCATATCAGGCTAATATGGTTTTGAGTTTTTGTCTCTTTTTTTTCTTTTTGGCTTGAGTGCTGTAGTATAGTATATTTCTTTTGATAGTTGAGTTCTTTGTGAAGGAGAAATTTGAATAAGTTAAGTAATAGTTATATTTGTTTTCTATTAAGCCAAATCTTCTAGAATATCATAGAGTTCAGTTATGATAGCAAGTATGGATAAAGCAATTTTGCTTTTTTTTGTGAATAGTCTTCTTGGTAAGTTCTTCTTCAAGAGTTTTAGATGATTTAATATTATTTATATCTTGATCAAGAATAACTTCAGAAGTATCTTCTTCTTCTTCTTCATGATTATTTGATTTCTCATTTTTATCAACTATTTCTTTATGGTGTTAATCTATGGGTCTAATTCCATAAGAAATAGTTCTAGAATTTCTGAATTTTCTTTTAGTAACCAAGTATTCATATTTTTCAAGTAGTGATTTTACATTGTCAGATTTGATAATTAGTATTTGAATACTATCAGTTAGAACTTATATTTGGACTAATAATGCATTTTAATTATTATTTGCATTTTGATTATTACTAGTATTTGCCTAATTTGATAGCATATTATTTTGTTATTGATTATTTCTATTCATTCTCTGGTGATTATTTTCAAAGTTATTCTGATTATTCCAGTATGATTGTAACTAAGGATAATTAGGATGGATATGATTCAGCTTATTATAATTATAATAAGTTGAAGCTGGTTTAGAATTTTGATTATTAGACCTATAATCTGAATTATTTCTGTTATAACTTAGTTCTTTGTTGATTTTAATACTTTCTATTTGCTGATTAAGATCTTGAAGTGCTATCAAAATAGCATTCAGTATGAAATTATCCTGGATTTGAGATTAATGATATTTATGAGTTGATATATCTATATTTACTTTCTCTATATTCTTGATAACTTGTATCATATTTAGAAAAGTTCTATTAGCTAAGATCTGAATCTATTTTCTGATCTCTAATTTTAATCCTCTTCTGTAAGTATAAATTTTATATTCTTCTGGATATTTATTTTCTGGATCTACTTTATGAAGTAGATTTATAAATTTATTTGTGTATTCTTTCACAATACCAGTCTGTTATAAGATTTCAATTTTGTCCTGTCATTGGTTAATTCTTTCTCAAGTATGGAAGTGTACATCAAATTAATAGCTAAAACTATGTGATTATCATTTCAGATTTTTAGTCTGGTGATATTATCTCTTTTTCTTTTATTATATTACAAGGCAGTAGTATCTTCTAAATATTCTTTAACTAATTATATTTTCTGATATCAGTAATTCCATTAGCTTAAGTAACTATATTAAAGTCTTTTAATTATTCTGTTAGATCTTGGTTATTTCCTCAAAATTTTCTGATAGAGATGATAATTTTTTTTATAGACTGAACATTCTGATTAGTTATTTGATTAGTGAGAGCTTCAAGAGTTGTAATAAGATTATTCAAGTTGTTATTATTATTTTATTATGCCATTTGATTATTTTCTTCTTCTTCTGATTGATTGTTACTTTTTGAATTGATTTGAATATTTTTTTCTGAACTGAAGTAATTACTATTTTCTTTTGATTCTGATACTAATATAAATTATACTGGAGAAACAGAAATATCTTCTGAATTCTTTATTTCTGAATAGTATTTATTAATATCACTATTAATAGAAGGAGTTCTTGATTAGAAGGTAAAGTCTTGATGGATGAACTATTAGTAAAGCTGTTTAATTAAATCAAGTTATTTTTCTTGTATATTGATGTAATCAAATATAAGAGTATTTACTAATTGTACTATTCTCTGTCTTAGTTGGCTAATATATATTTTACTAAAATCAAGTTGAATTAATTTATGAAATAATAAATATATAATTTGATTAATTGATATTGTTCTAATATATTTTATAAGTAAATGAAAGATATAAAATTATAAAAAAAAATTAAATTGAAGAGGATGATAATAGAGATAAAAGTCTTGAGAGGGTATTCTAATAGAGTAATTAGGAATTTGATATACTTCAAAATGATAATTAATAGGTAATTTAATAAAAGAATAATAATTAGTCATGAAAATTCAAGACATAAATATTTATCAATTATGAATAAAGAAAGAAAAAAATATAAAAAGAAATATAAAAGTATAAATATAATAAGAAGTGTAGAGAGAGTTTTTCTTCACAGAGGGAGTATCAAAAATATATTATGGCAAATTGATAAGTGGAATTTCACTTGAATTCATCTTAATAATATAGAGTTAGAAGAGACTGAAATAATTAAAGAGTGCAGAGAGAGAAATTAGACTATACTTTCAATAATAACAAAGATTTCTAAGATCTGTGCCAATATCTACAGATATTGTCTCAAAAAGAGTAATTAAATAAACAAAGAAAGAATTAAATCAGAGAAATTATAAAGATTAACTAAGTGAAGCTACTAGTAATTAATATAATTCAAGATTTAAATTGATTAAATAACAAGCTATTAATCAAAGAAGATTATAACTAATAAAAGATAAAAACTAAAGTATGAAAACTAAATAACTAAACAAAAATAAAAAGTATGGCTTATTTATAATAGAGATTATCTACTCTTAAAAATAATAAAACAAATAAAACAAAAAGTATGACTTATTTATAATAAAGATCTTTTACTCTCAAAATAATATTAAATAAATCAAAAATCAATATAACATTATAATTCAAAAATCCAAAATCAACTTTATATAATCAAAAAAATAAAACTGAGTGAAAAAAAGGATTCTAGTATAATTTAAAAAGAATCTTTTAAAAAGATTACTATTATTATGATAATAAGCTTTTAAATTATATTTTTCAAATAATTCAATCAAAATTATTTATTTCAAGCTGGAATAACAGGTTTTTTTATGCATTTTTCAGATATATAAATTATTATAGTATTACTAACTAATATTATATAATATAAAAGATATAACTAAAGTATTATAGTATAAATAATTATGAATAGATTATGTTAAAGTATATTGAATAATATCAAAAAATGTTAAAGAATATCAGAGTATGTGAAAGAATATTAAAAGATATAGAAAAATGTTAAAAGATATAGAAAGACTTTAAAAGATATGAAAAGACATAAAAGAAAGAGGAAGAATATCAAAGAATATTAAAGAATATCAAAGAATAAAGAAAGATATTTGAGATTATCATTTAAATATAATTGTTCCATCAAAATTAAAAATGATTTTTCACTATACTATTCTACTATATACATGAATATCATATTATAAGTAATAATAAAAATATAGATTCTGAATATTAAATAAAATATAATGTTTAAAAATAGAAATATAATAATAAATATAATAATATATGATATAGAAATAGGGATATTTATAAAATAAATGAAAAATATAGAAATATGTAATTTTGCATAACCAGGAAAAGATAAAGGAATTAAGAAATTTTATATCATTATGGTAATAATATGATTTTATTACTGAAAGACAGCTTAATATTAGTATGATCTCAGAGATATCTCAATAATTAGAATCAATAGTAGAAGAAATCTTAATATCAACAGATAATTTACAGAATAGTTCTAGAGTTAAATAATTTATAGATATTATTAATACTGAGATTTCAAGAATAGCAATTACAATTAATATTAATTATCAATTTCAATCTGATCAAAGCTAGAAGATAAGAGTTCAGACTATATTTAATAATCTATTTGAAAATCATGATAATTAATTTGATAAATTACAATTCATTAGATATTATTACTTTGGATAATTACTTAAAAAAATACCTAGATAATATTCCAGAAAATTAATAGAATTACAAAAAGAATTGATATAGTCAAAAGGAATAACTTCAATTAGAAGATATTTTTTTTTGAAAAATAAATTTATCAGCTATTAGTAAAATATTGACTTGAGAAAGTATATAACTTCCAATAAATTACTTATAATAATCTGATATATATTAAAAATGAAGAAATCAAAGAAATTTTGAAAAGAATTTAATAATCTTACTAGAGCTTGATCTTACTTAGAGAAACCAAATATTATTATAGTAATATAAATTTCTTAATTTCTTAATTTTTCAAACTTGGAATTTTTAACCAATCAATTAATCTTTAGAAGATATATGACTTTAAATAATATAATTAGTATATTAATTATAAATTTAATCATAATTTAACAATATTTTTATAATATTTTTATAATACTTTAAGATAATTAATAAATAATTAGCTTCAAAATTAATAACAGTTCACAAATATACACTCTTATAATATATTACCAGAAATTTAATATCAATCATTTAATGAATCAAAGTTTTTATTATTGAATAAAAAATTATCATATTTATTAAACATACAATAAATTAAAAAAAAATAAAATAGTAAATATATAGTTATATTAGTTCAAATTTAAGAACCTATAAATTAATATGGCATACTTTTGCTATTGGCTTCAATAATTTTGTTTACATATCTAGATAGACTCAAAATTAATCTACGCAAAGTTTCCAAATTAATACTCATCCATTTCTCTTGTAATATACAAATTAATTCTTGTTTTGATATAGATAATGATCTTCTTTTTTGAATCTGACAGTCCAAAATATCCCACAGATGTTTAATCAGATTGAGATCAGGACTTTGATCAATCCAATTTAAAAGTTGAATACTATGTGTTAATATCTACCAAGTCATATATATCAAGATATAACATGGTATACTATCTTATTGAAATATAATGTATAAATATTGGTGAGTCCAGAATACAAAATAATTAGCAAGAATATTAATATTAATATCTGAATTTATAATTTCTTTTATTAGCACCAAAGGACCAATCCCATCCCAACTAAAACACTTTCAAAATATCATTGATCCTTTATCAAATTTAATAGTAGATTTAATATATTCTTGATGATAAGCTTCATTAGATTTCTGCTATACTCTTATCTAGCTATCTGATTCAAAAAGTATGAATTTAGACTTATCAGATCAGATTATATTTTTTTATTACACTTTCCAATCACATTTCTCCCAGCACCAATTTAATTAATAAAATTCTTAATTTGGTATCAAAAGAGGTTTTTTTCTTGGAGTATAGCTTTCAAATTCTATTTTATCCATATATTTGCAGATGATATTAGCATAATAAATAGTGTTGAGTTTGTTATTTAGTTTATTTATGATTTTACCAAGTGGAGAAAACTGATTTTTTAGAATAACTTGTTTTAATGTATGTTTTTTATTATTGATTAGAGTTTTTGACTAATCAGAATATTTTTCAGGATATGAGAAATTGGTTTTTTTATATTATTTGATAGTATTATATACTATTATTTAAGGAATATTGAATTTAAGTGCAAGGTTTAGACCTTTGATATCAGCAAGATAAGTGCTGATTATTTATTTTCTTTGTTTGTTCATCAACTTCTTTTTATGCATTATAAAAAAAAGAAAAAATGGGATTGTTTTTTGCTTATTATTACATTTGTGTTATTATATATAATGCTAATAAAATTAACTTTTTAAACTTTGGATCAGTATTTTGCATGACCAATTTCTGGTAATATATTGTAGGGGTATATAGTTCAATAACAGTTTAGAAATACTTTAAAAATAGTTTAGCAATGAATTTAATTTATTTTTATTATTTATCTTTTCTTTTTAGAATATATATCTTATCTTTTTATTTTATTTCATCATTTGTATTATCATTTAACTTACCAAATATATCTTATCTCTTATTTTTACTTGTTTATTTATTAATCTTTTACTCCAAGATTTGTAATTATAATTTAGTAAATAAGTTTAGATAGAAACTTATAAAATCTCAAAGATATATAAATATCTTTGCTTTGAGATCTGAAATAAATATACTTGAATAGCAATAATTCAATTATCTTTTTGAAAATACTTGAGTTATACTTATTTTGTAATTTTTCTTTGATTTTTATTTTGATATCTTGTTTTTATTTATCTCTTTTATCATAATAAATTATATTCTGATTATTTATAAGTTTTTCTAGTCTGAAAAACTTAGATAATAAATGTCCTCCACTTAAAATAAGCCAAGTATATTCATTTGATTTAGAAGATTCTTGTAAACTTTCTTATATATAAAAGCTTAATTTAGTATTTATTACTTTAGTTTAGCATTTGTTATTTTAGTTTTTGTATTTGTTATATTTGATATTTGTTGTCTTGATTTTAAGTATTTATTGCTTTTGTATTTGGTATCATCTTTTAGTTTAGTTTTCATGATTACAACTTCATTTTTATATTTTTGTTTTATTTTATTTTTGTCTTGTATTGATACAATACTTATAAGTATTGATATTAAAAAATCTTTAGAATAATTATAATCCCCTTTATCTTTATAAATAATTCAGTCTTCACTCTCAAAACTTATTATAAACTATATTTATAATAAAACCTATCTTTCAAAGTATAATTTATAATAATATTCTTGATAAATCAGTAAGAATAGGTAATTTTAATGAACTAAAAATAGTGATAATCTGTATACAATCTATAAAGTTAAAAATTAATATTTAATAATACTTATTAAATAATATTTAATAATATTAATTGAAGATTATCAGAAATTGATTTTGATATAGTTAATATTAGATTAAATATATTTTCAGATTGAGAATATATTATTTTAATAAAAGAACTATCATTTAGAGAATTAGTTTGTTATTATGTTTATTCTTTAGATATTATTTTAATAAGATTTGAATAAAAAATATAAATAAGAAAGACAGATTTCATAACAAGTTATTTAAATAAGAATTCTTACTCATTAATTAATGATAGTCTCCTCTTGAAAAATATATAATATGTCAATAATTAGAAAAATACATTATATAGAAATACCTATTAATTAATGATAATCTTCTCTTGAAAAATATATAATATATCAATAATTAGAAAAATATGTTATATAAAAATAAATAATCTTGAAAATACATAATATATCAATAATTAGAAAAATATATTATATAAAAATAAATAATCTTATTTATTAATTAGTAATAGTCTTGAAAAATATATAATATATTAATAATTAAAAAAATAATAATTAGAAAGCAAGTTATATAGAAACAAGTAATTTTAACTATTTAAAATATATATATATATTAAAGAATAAAAAGACTAATTAAGTATATCTTATTATATCAATAAATCAAGATAAATTCTTATATAAAAACATAAAAAGTTAAAAGTAATATAAAAAAAATATACTTTGAAAAATATCTTTCTAGTATATTTATTATTATAATTTTTCATTTTTTATGCTCTTAAATGTTATATTTCTAGTAAATATTCTATTTCAATTCAATCTGAAGAATAAAAATTTGCTTTTATTCTTTCTATTACTTTATATCTATTTATAAAGAATTTGAACTATGAGAAGATCTTGAAATTGCTTCTAATTATTCATTAAATTTCTCAAATATATTAAAGAGTAAAGAAGAAATTATAATAATATCAGAATATGAAGAAATAGTAAACTAAAATAATATAATATATTATTATTTAATATTTTTTTATGATATACTAATTATTTAATCTATAAGATTCAAATTACTCTAATAATTTGGAATTGAGAATAATATTTACAAATATAGAAGAAATATCTAATCTTATAATTCTATTCTTAATTCTCTTGAAAGATTCTAAAGAAACTTTACTAAATAATGCTATTAATGATTATATATATTTACAAGAAGTTGAGTAGCCAAATGAGATTTATCACAGTTTTATAGAACTTATAACAGAATATTAATTATCAAATATCTGTAATGATAAAATAATTAAATGATTTAATATAAGTGCTAACATAAAAGAAAATTCTTTATCTAAAAGTACTAAAGAGAATTGTAAATTTCTTTAATAATACTGGATTTTTATATCTTAATTTTAAAGAAGTATCTATAATCAATTTTCAAAAAATAGAATATATTTTTTATTACTGACTAATAATTCAAAGTATTAAAGCTCTTTTACTTTAATCTGAAGCTAATAATGAATTTGCTTTATTATATTAAAAAAATTAAGATTAAAAATAATCAGGAATTACAGATTTATAATAAATAATTTGAGAGCAAGTGGTGAAAAGAAATAGAATTCACCATATCTTTTGATAACTAATTATTATCAATTATTCTTTATTCTGATACAATAACTTATGATTATTAGGAAAAATAACAGAATATTATATATTTCTTTCACTTGATAATATTTCTAATTAGTAACAAGATAAGTCTTACACAAAGATACTTATTAGATATTTATCAAAACTAAGACTAAAGATATATATATATAAAATACTAAGTTATTTTGATAATTATAAAGATAAATCTTCTAACAGTATCTTCATATATTATTGATATCTATCTTAAGTTAACAAGATATATATTTTATTATAAGGAATTAAATATATATTTTTATATTTAAAATATTAATTATTCTTATAGATATGACAGAAGCTGAATTATTTATTAAAATATATCTTCCATCAATATCTAAGTAATCTTGTCATACTTGTTATATGACTAATAATAATTTTAATAATATGACATTATCTAATATAATTTTCTGAATATCAGAAAAAATGCAAACAATAATTAATACAGAATGATTAAAAGAATATTTGATTCATGATGAAAATAATTTCTTATAAAGTTTTGAATTAGCACAAAATCTTTTTAATAATTAATTAATATTAATATTAATTATAATGATATTAATTAATAACTCTAATAATCTTCAATAAATATTCATATTGATAATTATTGATTATTATTAATATAATAATATATTGATCATTATCATAATATATTATTTATCAATAACAAATAATATATATTAATAATTAATTTAAATGCTTGTTTTAAAATCAGTTTATTATATTAATATTAATTTAAATTATATAATCTAAATAAACATATATATATACTCATATATTTAATTATTTTCAAGAATTGAAACTTCTAAAATACTTTTTATTTAATATTAAAAAATATATTTATTTAATAAATATTCATTATTTTTTTTATATCTTAGTATAA
>CAJVPS010001873.1:0-13850 GCA_910591765.1 Ambispora leptoticha | reverse complement strand
CTGTGTGAATTCTATTTCAAATTATATCACTTATATCTTGAATCTTCTGTGTGAACTTTCTTGATATAATATTATATTCTGATTTTTCTATGTGAATTATCTAGATATATTATCTTATGTAACAAAAGGTTACAGAAAGTATAACATAAAAAATTGATCATCACAAAAATGAAAAGATATTTATGAATCAATAGTATCAATAGAGAATCACATGTTTGATCCAGTAATGAGACTAATTAAGAAAGAAGAAATTCAAGAACAGCTAGCAATAATTCATCTAAACAAAGCAGTCAGAATCAATCTTATCAAAAATGCATTCTGGCAATACTGTGGAGATACAATATACATGATGCTTCTTATCCTATTTAATAAATATTTAGAGGAATAAGATATTCCACACAAATAAAAATAAACTAGCATAATTCTTATATCCAAACCTACAGACTGGGAGAGAAACTTGGATATAACAAGGCTGATAGCTCTTCTTGATACAGCGCGAAAGTTACTTACAAGAATTATTACTAACTGCATATCAAATATCTGCACTAAGCATAATATTCTTAAAGGTAATAACTTTTCAGTACTCAAAAATACTGTTACAAGCAGCCCACTACATATCATTAATAATATAATAGAAGATATCAGAAAATATAAAAAGAAGCTGTGATATGTGTTCCAAGATATGCAAAGAGTATATGATTCTGTCAGTTGATCAATGTTAAAAAATAGCTTACTCTGCATAAAAATAAATTCCAATTATATTAATCTGCTAAAAAATATTCAAACAAACAGATTCAATTAAATATATACAGAGTATGGATTAACTGAACCATATCCAGTAAGAGATAGTCTTGATTAAGGAGAAGTACACTCACCAATTCTATGAAGAATTTTCTATAATCTATTATTATGTATAATTGACTCTATCAAGAATATTTATGAATATAATATTAATAACATAAATATTTGATTTTCTCACTTCCAACCAGATCAAATTGATATAAGAATCTCAAGTCTAGCATTTGTAGATGACACAATGTGAATCTCTAATTCTAAAAAAAATATGAATAATATTCTAGAAATAGCACAAGAATTTTATGATATATGTGATATTGAAATTAATACTAATAAAACAGAAGTACTATCAATTAATTCACCAAAGCTAAGTGAAGAATTAAAACTAGCATTTTAACAATCAAAGCCAGAGATAAAAAGTATTCCAACAAATGACTATATCAAATATCTAGAAATATTAATCAGTTCAGATGGCAAGTTTAGAGCCTAGCAATAATAAATAGAAATAGAAGTTAACTCAATAACAGCCATACTTGAAAAAAAATTTATCACAGACAAACAGGCAGCATATATTTTTAACAGAGCTCTATTTTCTGTAATAGAATACAAAACTCAGCTTTTTGTTCTATCAAATACCTTTTATAATATAATAATGAGAAAAATTAAAAAAGTGATCAAACAAAAATTATCATTATCATTAGACTGTCTAGATTCAATCTTGTTTTATCCAGCATGATTGGCACTAGATAATATAGGTGACATTCTGGTATGACACAAAATCTCAGAACTGTTTCTTCAGCTTAATGATAATATCTTGATAGGGATAATTACCATAGTCAGATTACAACAACTATAAATATAACATTAGTCAGAAAACTCAGTATTAGCCTCACCTATACCAAAATCAAGCCTTATTGAAAAAAGTCTAATTGCAAGCATAATCCTACTAATATACAAATACAATATCTCTTTTTGGCCAATAAATAATGATATATCAACATCACAAATAAATACTTTTAGATGGCCAATAACATAATTACTAAATAACTGACTGGATTATAGATCTGCCTGCAAAATATTAGCCCAAGATAATATATTCTTCTTATCACAAATGACAAAATATAATGATATATAATTCATATCATGAAAGTAATATAAATGTAAATATAGAAGTTCTGCACATAGATATGAATCAAAGTGATTCATCACTCTAAAACAAAGAGTAACTAATACAAATACCTTGGTAAATACAATTTTCACTAACAAATAATTTGATACAAAACAACTACAATATAAAATATCTGATTATAAAATCTCAAATCACTTCAATAGTAATTTAAATCTCTATTCAGAATAATACTCAGTGAAAGTAAAAATAAGCATCACAAATTCCAAATCTTTCTTTACAGATGGATCAATAGCTAATGCTAGTACATTAACAGTATTAGCAGGAGCAGCATGGACAACATGACCCTCTAGTTGTAATTTTAAATTCACTATAAATAATTCAATCTCCACCATCAAAACAAAGTTATTTGTAATTTGTGCATTATCAGAAATTATTCTAACAAATGTCAAAATTCTGATTTCAACAAATAATCAATCAGTAATTCAAGATTTTAAATATAATATAAATCACAAAGATAAGTAATCTATCAGATAATTATATCAATAACTAAACTGGCCACTTTGGAAAATTTTAGCACATAATATAAGTATAAATAATCTCAAAATAATACTTAATAAAGTCAAAGGACACTTAAATAATCTGAATAACAAGTTGACTAACCAATTAGCAAATCAAGATCACAAGATAAACCAGCTATTTATAAACTATCACAATTTATCTATATTCAAATTCATACTAATATTTGATCAGACCATGGAAATTGATACAAATATGCAGTATTTTCTTAAAAAATATTATCAAAACAAGTGTATAATCAAGTGACAATATGAAAGTAAAGTTTATCAAATTCTAATATTAATATATAAATAAATAGACTAAATATCTATATATCAAGTTTGGAATTAAGATGATGGAATAAATAGTAATGTGACAAATACATCTGCATCCAAAATCAGAACCTTCTATATTAAAGTATTTCATAATATACTTCTAACTCTTCAATATTTATAAGTCCGCAAATTCTTTATATACAAAGATAACTAGTATTTACTATGTAATAGCAAGCAAGAAGATCAAAAATATATATGGTTATACTTAGCTAATCAAAGTAACAGAGATAATATCAGAAGGCAAATGCAAATAGCTCTTAGTAATATAATTATATCAATAATAAAAGATATCAATAATAAAATTACACAGAACACTATTAAAATATACTTTTAACTATTAATAGTTTTCATGGAGTTGTTTAATATTAACACTAATGATAGAACTTGTCAAATACCACTATATGAATTAGTATCTAGAGAATTAGTTCAATTCCTTTGTAATCATCATATTTCAGTTACAACAGTCCAAATAATATTAATAAAGTTTATCAAATGAATATCTAACAAATTTTATATCAACACATGGATATCTAGATGTAAGATAGTCAATCAAAAAGAAAAATTAGTAGGAATTACAAGAAAAATAAAAGTGCAAAATACAGCAGGTAGCAAAGATCAGCCTATAGAATCAGTAACCATAACTCTATATCAAACTATCAATAGAATATAGAAAAATCCATTTCTCTATACATATAGATTTTCAGATAATACTCATCAAAATGAATACTGCTTACTACAAGCAAGGATAAAAAGAAAAAGCATAGATATAACACATGATATAGTTATATTACATGCTAAACTAAATAAAATTATTTTACCTTTAGAACCAGTTTAGTCTTAGACAGGTCCAGGGTGACTAGTTGCATCTTATATTTTAAATATAATATGGATGATCTCCAATCTATCACTTATCATATGTAAATTAGCATAGAGTATATGTAGATGAGAGATAAGACTACATTATAGCAGTTCAAATAATAATAATAATTAGATGAAAAAAAATGAACTCTCTTTGCTAATTGATCTGCCCATAAAACTTAGAAGTGAGAAAAAAACTTATTTCATATATTAAACTTCTTTTACTACATACTTTTATATAAATATAACATAATCTAATTTCTTCTTACATTCTTTTCCTTTCTCTTAATACTAATTTTATATATAATTTCTTTTTTCTTCTTTATAAAAACATAAAAATATCAAAAATATATAAAAAACATAACAAAAAATTCAAAAATAAAATTTTCTCTTTAATATCCTTCTTTTTTTGTGCCATCATGACACAAAATATAGACAATCCAAACTCATCAAGCATATTCAAAGCTACTAAATCTTTTATTCACTTCATTTCTACTATATTTATAACATCAACATCTTTAGATTTTTCTCAAAAATGAGCTTTTTCTTCTTTCTTAAATAATTACAAAACTTTAGCTAATCAAAGCAGTCCAAAATACAAACAAAAAAAAACTTGCAGAAATCATATCAATCTATATTTAAATTTCAATTCAGAAAATTATCACATTATATACAGCATATTCTTACACATATCATTATCTAAAGATAGATCAGATATCAAGTTAATACATAAATTAGATGGCATAACTAGCATGAATCTAGATATCACTAATTATCAATCTGAGATATCAGAAATAGATAATTAATTTTTACTAATCAATTATAATATAACTCCTTAATATAATCAAAATAATCAATATAATATATATTATCATAATATTACATTAACTAATAACAATCAATAATAGCAAGTTATTACCAGCCAAAAAAGACACAATATATGAATCCAATGCATAGCATTCACAGATGAGAATTAGAAAGAAACTGAAAATATCAATCATAATCAACTAAAATAATATACTTATAAATACTTATGTGAAATTCCAGACTATATCTCTCATAAGATAATAAAAATAAATATACAAAACTATTTTCAAGTATTTTTCAACTTATCTCAAGTCCTTTAAATAGCTCTTATACATATAATCAATAAAAGTCATTATTTATTAGCTGAAAAATCACAAAATAACATTCAAGAGACCAATATCAATATTATTTCTCTCAGAGATATCTCATTCAATACTTCTAAAAGCTTAATTCATAATACATTCTCACAATTTAACATAGTCAAAGATATTAAATTCAAAATAACTAACCAATGATAATATATAATAATCAAATTTGAAAAAAAAGAAGCTATCAATAAAGCTCTTCAAAACTGATTAATTCTTCTTGAACAAGATAGTATATAAATTATTCTACTATAAAATTAACATGAGATAATTGCAAACAGAGATTAATACAAACTCAAACTTATAAATCTTCCATATGAATATATAGCATATGAACTCTCTAACTACTTGAACTCAATAAAAACCAAAACCTATTATATTTCATACTTATTAATAAAATATCAAAGACAGTGATATGCCTGGATTACTTTTGTATTAGAAATTGATCTAAATTCAGTATTAATATCATCAGTTATACTCAGATAATCATATTTAAAATAGGAACAAAGATCAATTATTATCTGTAATATATATTTTAAATAGGGATATCATATATCTAAATGTCATAGTAAAGCAAAACATCTTTTTTAATACAAATAACTCAATAAATTATATGAAAATAGAGAAATTTCCTACAGAAAATCAAATATCAATATAATCTTTAAGTCTTACAAAGATGTCTTATTAGAAGAAAATAACTTTAATATTCCAATCATCAACTCACAACAATCCTCTTGATCTTGAAATTAATAAAATTTCAAATTATTACAAAAATAAAATATTTACAATAATATTAAACTCATATTTAATTAAGATTCTTAATAAATAATAATTAATAACAATAATAATAATAACAATAAACAAGCTATCTCTCTATCCAAACTTCACAAAGATATAAATATACTATTATTACAACTTAATTCATTATAATTAAAATTTGAATTAATAGAATAAAAATTCAACCAAATACTATTCAAGCTATCATCTCTTACACAAGATCCAAATATAATAAATAAATAACTAACTTTAATAATATTACAACTAAACATAATCAAAAATTAATTATCTCTAATAATTCCATAATCATAATCTATAAAAAACTTAAATCAAATTATTTACGATTAAGAAAATTAAATTACAAAACTAATTATACTTAATTAGCAATTATAAAAATAATAATAATAACTTTAATCCCAATAATAAATCATAATAGAAAAACTCAACATAATTAAAAATCAAAATACTTATAATAAATAATCTTATATATTTACTATCTATCTCAATAATTCTATCATAAATGACTTATCTTAATCACATCACAAATACAAACTTTACTATAACAAACTTATTTATAATCTTATAAAATACATCATATATATATCTATAGATAATAACATAGGCTTCAAACAAATAAATACACTAAGAATCACCATTCTAAACTGCAAAGATCTTAACATAAATAGAAAAACCAAAGATCTTTACTTATTAATTCAATTTCATTACATTAACATCATCATTCTAACTGAAATTAAACTTCAATCACATATAGTAAAATACTATTTTAAAAGTTTTCCAAATTATACTCACATCTGGACATGCAACAATAACTGATCATTTGATACTGAAATCAGCATTCTGCTTTATAATAACTGATACATATATTTACAAAAAATAATCAAACTAGAAGATTAATTAATTCATATCAAACTTGCCTTTAAATAATTAGTAAATCTTAATATAATAGGATGCTATCTGCCAGCAGTAAATTACAAATAGAAAAAAAAGATTAAACACAAATTTATATAATACATAAATAATATAATATTACATGAAAAATATACTATAATAGAAGAAGATTTTAATGAATATTACTTTCAACTATCCAAGTATAATCTAACTAATTTATTACTTTTCAAAGAAATGGATGATAGATTCCATCTCAAATATCCAAAATTACTTAATCACACATGAACAAGATAATAAATATATCATTGATTAGATATAATCTGGCACTTACTATCTATTACTAATCATCTCAAGCATGCATCAATAATAGAATAATAATAGATTGAAACAGATTACCTACTAGTAATTAATGACTTATATATCATCTTGTTTTATAGAATATCACAACATATAATTAATTGATATAAAAAAAAATTTGTATATAAAGTTAAAAATATCTCAGATCAAACATGGCTAAAATATCAATTCTTAATTGCAAATATATTTTAAAAAACAGAATCTGATAATACATTAATCAATTCTTAATAAACCAAAATCAAAAAGTCCATAATATAATTAACTGACAAAATATTAAAGAAGATAAATATAGCTAATAAAAAAAATATATCAAAAATAATATGCATAATATAAAACAAATCTCTATACTTAATGTAATAACTTACTTCTATATACATATTTAAAATCAACAAGAAAAATACACAATCTTAATGCTACTCATCAATAAATATAATAACTCCAAACTAACTTTCTCACCTATATTATCAGATATTTATGAAACAGACTGACTTCAAAAAGTAAAATAATAATGAAAATCTCTAGCAATAAAAAAGATATTAGAAATAAAAAAGCATAAAGCAGAAATAATCACAGCTAACATTAAGAAAAATTAACAGTTATTTTATTATAATCCTAATACAATACTTCATAACTTACTAGACAGAAACTATTAACAAATTTCTATTATCAAAGTACATCAAAACAATCAGCTTACAGATCATCCTATTGAAGTTAAAAAACTAGTAAAACAACACTTTCACCAATGGATACATCATAAAAATATCATATTCTTTTCAAATAATTAATAGCATGAACAATATAAATCACAAGATCACATACCAGACTTAGTATTTTTCACTATCTGCAATCTAATATCTTATAACAAATTTCTAGATACTCTTACAGCAGCTCTCTCTTTTAAAACTCCAGGCCCAAATGACATATATAATATCCTCTTCAAAAAATATGATTATATAATTCATAATACTCTTATCAACTTATTTAATAACTACATATAAAAAGCAGATATACCAACAGAATAAAAAAATACTACCATAACTCTTATTCCAAAACTATATAACTAGAAAGGAAATCTAGATCTCATATGACTTATAATACTTATTAATAATACTAAAAAACTCTTTTCTTACATTCTCACAAGCCACATCTTAATAATATGTAAAAATCTCAACATATTACAGAGCTTTAATTTATCAGTACTTCCTGATATCAGCATAACTACTCCTATTCACATACTCAGTAGTTTGCTTAAAGATGTATGCTCTCACAAAAAAGAAATCTGATACATCTTCCAAGATATAAAATAAGTCTATAACTTTGTCAGCTAGATAATATTATTCAAAGTACTTACACAAATAAAAATGCATCCTCAATATATCAATCTCCTAAATAATATTTACAATTTCCACTTTAATCAAGTAATCACTGCATATGATAATACAGAATAATATCTAGTACTTGATGATTTAAATCAAGAAGAAATTAATGCTCCTATTCTCTAGCGTATATTTTATAATCCTCTACTTTATTACATTAATACATATCATCAACAAGATAGATACATAATCTTCACATCATGAACATCATCTATATATTCTTCTAATCAGTTTATAATCTCCAAAATAATCAATTATGATGCATATATAGATGACACAATCTGGCTTGCTTACTTATCAATCAGCATATAAAATATTCTTAAATTAGCCATCTAATTTTATAATATATATAATATTAATATTAATACTTCAAAAATAAAAGCACTTTAACTTAATACAAATTCAAACTTCTCAATACCTACACTTTGAAAATGAAAATGTACTCTTAAAAATTCTATAACTAACAGAAAGCACAAAATACCTAGGTCTCTAGATCAACAGAGATGACAAATTCCAAAAATAACAACAAGTAATTAAATACAACATATAATACATATCACACATATTAGCATAGAAAAAACTCAACCATTAGCAAGTTATATATATCATAAATAGTGTTCTATTTCTAGCTATCAAATATTAATCACAACTCATCATTCTCTCCAAAATATTTTGCTTATCAATAATGTGATATTGTAAAAAGTTATTAAAAGTCAAAGTAGGTATAGTACAAGATATATCTAATACTTTTTTATATCATAAAAATTATTTCAATCTAACAAATATATGAGAATTATAATCACAACACAAAATAAGTAAGCTCATATACTGTATTAATAATATAAGCTTACTTGATCAAATAACTCAAATTAGACTATGAGATCTACAAGAACAAAGATGGCTCTCACACTTAATACTCTCAACTTCAATACTTGAATACTCTTCTTCTGATAAAAATCTCATTATAAGCATTTTTCTTCTAATAGCAGAAACTAATATTAACTTCATCACATCCAACATCATATAGCAACTAATACCACAGTTCTCCAACACAGATAACTCTCTCTATAATATTATTAAATTCTGGTCTCTATATTTCAAATATCACTTGACCCTAAAAAAAGACAAAGTAATATTTCTCAAATAACTTACTAAATATAATGAAACATGTCTCATAATATGGAGATAATACAAAAAATGATTTAGATAAAAAGCATATGAAGCAAAACTCAAATAATTCATAATGCTTAAGCAAATAACTTTACAAGATACAATTACTCAATATATCTATAATCAATACAGATTATCATCAATATTATCACTCATCACTCTCCAAATCTTAGTTATATTATACTTTATTGGTCCAAACAGATCCACTATCTCATAATAATAAATATGTACTATACTCAATAACTCTCCAAATCCACTTATAATTTACTCAGATAGATCAATATAAAATCTGCTCATAACACAAGTAAAAGCAGGTATCACATAGATAATATGACCATCTTTAACATCAATCTCCTTCTCAATATCAGAAATACTATCTACCATTAAAGCAGAAATTCTCATAATTTATATAATATCCAAATGCATATCATCAGAAAGTCACATCATAATTTACATAGATAGTCAAGTTACTATATAAGGATATAAAAAGAATATCACTAATTATCATTCTCTCTCACAATGAAAACTTTATCAATAATCATATTGGTATCTATGAGAAATCCTAGCTCACAATATCTAAACAAAAAATATATATTTCAAAATAAATAAAGTAAAAGATCACTCTAGCAATTCTGATAATGACATAGCTGACAGACTAATAAAAGAAGGATGTACTCAATCATCAATCATAACCAAACTCTAATACTTATCATCAACTAAATATCTTCCTGTCTTCTGCAAGAATTTCTTAATCAACTCTAACCTTCAGTATTTTATCAAATACTTTCATAATAGTCAAAATATTCTTATATGATAATAATTCACCAGCTTAAATATTTTATACCATCTTCTCTTATTTCCCTAATAAACTGGAAAGTCTCCTATCACTGTTGAAAATATATAAATAAAAGTAATCTCACCCATATCTCTAATCAAATATTCATAATCAAAATTATTACATCTTCTCTTCCTATTCTTAGCCTATTCTCAAAATACAAGTCAGCATTATACAATAATGATCTATACTCCTGATATCAATCTTATTCCAAAACAATTAATCATACATAGGAATGCTTTCACTCAACAGATCTCTTACATACTCTTCTATCAGCTATTTCACATAAACTGGCTTTTCTTATTCATCCTCATCTAACCCTATCATCATGCATAAATATCATTACTCTCACAATAACCTGTAGATAATTTATCAATTCACAACTATCCAGCTTATTAATAAATATTTTGCTATCTCTCTCATCTATTTCCATCATTTATCTTTTAGGTAGCCTAGTTTCACGTATACTAATCTCTTTTCTTCTCATCTTTCTATCCCAAATCAAAACTCTTCACATCAGTCATCTTCACATACTGATTTATATCAAAATTTCAAAAAATTATATAGCTCTTTCATTGTCAAGCATACCTAAATTTTGAATATCAATCATATATAACAGCTAAAATGAAATGCTCACCAATCATAAGTATCAATTTCAAAGACAAACTCTTAGATCACATATTCTCTACTCCTTATAATATTATCCTCAAAATACAAACAAATTCAAATTTTTGTGAATATTAACATTCTTCTTTCTTACATGCATCAAATTAGTACATACTAACTTTATCAAGCAAAAGTTATAGCTAACAATCTCTTATAATAATTTTCTTAACTTTACAATACCAGTTTAATTCTAGATTGATCTATTAGTAACTAATTATATTGATATTTTCTTTAAGAGATCTTTCTGATAGTTCATTTTATATAATAGAAAACTGTTTCTAGAATAGCTTAAATTTTATAATTTAGTATAGTTTCTTATATCCTGAATAGGATTATACTATAGTACATTAAAATAATAATAATTAGATAAGAAATAAGATTATACTATAATAACTTAAAATAATAATAATAATAATTAATAAATTTCTAATAATAACTCTTCTATATTAAGAATTTTTTTCAAAATTTTTATATATAAAAAGAGTTATATATTAATATCTGAATTTTATAAGTATCTGAAATATTTTTTACTCAAGAAATTCAAAATAAATAAACTTATATTCTATATGCTAAACTTAATTTAGAAGATATTATTTTATATTAATATTTATATAAAATATATATAATCAAAATTAATTATATTTTTAAAAATTAGTAAAACTTTCTTGATAAAACTTAGAATATATTTTGAAAATTAATAAAATTTTCTTAATAAGATTTATAATATATTTTAATTATTTAATTATTAATATCTTTATTATTAACTTTATTAATTTTATTAAACTAGTATTATATAAAAGTATAAAATTAAATTTAGAAAATTTATTAATCAAATAGATATATTTTATTAATAATTTCAAGTCTATTATAAAGATAAAAATAATATACCAAGTATCAAAATTTTTGATATTATCTGAAAACTTTATATTTAATATTGATTATTCTTTTAAAAATAATAATAATAATTATAATTAAAAATATAGAAGAAATTAAAATTCTTCTTTTTATAATAATAATATTTATAATAATATTAATTTTATATTTATAAAGCTAGATTATATTAAAAATTTTTATTAATTTAATAATAGTAATAATAATTATGATAAAAATAATAATATTATAGTTATAAAAAGTTAGATTATTTTATTAAGAATTCTTATTCTAAAGAAAATACTAAAATAAATAATATTAAAAATAATACTAATATTATAATTACTATTCAAAATAATAATATTAAATTTATCTATTATAATAATAATCATAAAAAACTTCTTAAGTTTAATAATTATACTAAATAGAAAGTTTACTTGAATTTTACTTAATAATAAAGTATCTTAAAACTTTATTGATAAAGTATATATTCAAAATAATTAATTATAAATATATATTATAAATTTTATTATTATAATAATTATAAAAAGAAAGTTAATTTATCTGTTAATATCAAAAAATTAAAGTTAGATATATATTACATATCTAATATTAATATATAAGTTCTTAATATTTAATACTATAATCTTATTTTTAATAATTATAACTTTATTATATCAATCTTATTATTAATTAGTATAATAATTTTATAATATTCAATTATAATAATAAAGTAATTAAGATTAATATTAACAAGAATAAACTTATATTAAGTTATAATTTATTTTATATATCTTAATAATAATTTATAAAATTTTTATTTAATATTAAATTATTTATAATTTATATTATAATAAAAAAAATATATTAAAAAATATTAATTTCTTATAAAATTATTCAGTTGATTAAAGAATTTATTAATACATTTTCTAATTTTTTGTCTAATAAATTATTATCAAAATATATAATTAATCATATTATTAATTTAATATTTGACTTTGAATTATTATCTTATTCTATTTATTACTTATTTTATATTAAAATAAATGAATTAAAAAAATAATTATTTGATTTACTTGGTAAAAATTTTATTTATTCAAGTTTTTTATTATTTGAAATATTTATCTTATTTATATATAAGAAAAAAGATATTCTTTATTTTTATATTAATTATTATATATTAAATAAAATTATAATTAAAAATTATTATTTTTTATTTCAAGCAAATAAATTAATAAATTAACTTATTAATATATAATACTTCTCAAAACTAGATCTATATTCTAAATATTATTAAATTAGAATTAAAAAGATAATATTTATAAAATTATATTTAGAATTAGATATAATTATTATAAATTTCTTATTTTATTATTTAATCTTACAATTATTTCTATTATTTTTATAATGTTCATAAATAATATTTTTTATAATTACTTAGATAAATTTATCATAATTTATTATAATAATATTTTTATATTTAATAATATTAAGAAAAAATTTTTTAATTATCTTTGTATTATTCTATTTAAATTTTATAAATATAAAATTTATGTAAATTCAAGAAATATAAACTTATTAAGTAATATATTAAATACTTAGATCACTTTATTTCAGATCAAGAAATTATTATAGATTAATACAAAATTATTATTATTTATAATTAGTCTTAATTAATTAATATCTCTGAATTTTAGTTATTTTTAAATCTTATTAATTATTATTAAAAATTAATTAAAAATTTCTCTATTATTATTTTACTATTTATAGTTTTATTTTATAAAGATTATAAATATATTAGAAGTAAGTCAGAATAAAAAGTATTTAAAAATTTAAAATAATATTTAATTATCATATCTATCCTAATTTTATCAAATTTTAAATTATTTTTTATTATTATAACTAATATATCTAAATCTATTATAGAAGTTATTTTTAGTTAAAATTATAAAAAAGAAAATTAATCTGTTATTTATGAATTATATAAATTAATTTTTGCTAAGCAAAATTATTTTATTTATAAAAAGAAATTTCTTACTATTATAT